>JAODUK010000076.1:0-14094 GCA_027564635.1 Typhlichthys eigenmanni | reverse complement strand
CTTATTAAAGCAAAAGAAAAAGATCGAAATTTTTTATTAAAAATATAAATTTTATATAAATTTATTGTAATTAATATATTTTTTGATACTAATTAATAGCTGTCAGATTACTTCTGAGAAGAAAACCGCAGTGTTATACTCTCTAATATCATAGCCTTGACAATGTGTTTCCAATGTGTGGGTCGGAGATTATGAGGGCATTGAAGGGAGAGGAGTATTTGTTTTGATCGAGTTACTTCAAATATAACAAGATTTCTCCATGATGACTTACTATACCTTAAGGTCAATAGGTCATCAGTTTTAATTGTTTCAGTGCATGTGTACAGTATGTGTATTTCATATTAACTAATAACAAAGTCATTGCCAAAACAAAAGGCACTCTAGTTTCTTATATGTACATTTACAATACAGTATATGTTTCTTTTTTAATACATTTATCTATCTTCACACCAAAATCGAGACAGTAGTTTTTCCCCAGATGGCAACGGTGAAATCAGGACACATTAGCACACAAATACATTATTCAGAAAGCGTGTAACATGAAGCACTGCTCTAGAACTGGTTCCAGTCATTTTGAAATGGCTGCACATTCAAGTACTGTGGAATATGCAGTGCTGTATGTGCAGGTGCACACTTGGGCTGCGCTGGTGCTGCTCATGGAACATGTGGGCTGCAGATAAATGTAGCTACCCTCTTTCTCAGTGCGATGCAGCATGAAGTCACGTGTCTGCACAAACACCACATTCATTTAGCCCTCTACCTGCGTGAGATGTTTATTTGTTGTACCCATCTGACAAGCGCATAGGCTACTGTAAACACACACAAGGCCTTCCCCAAACATCCATTTTGCTATAAAGACTGCTATCGTGGTATTTTGTAGTGAAGCTTACTAACGTGAAGAAAGTTACCTGTATCTGCAATTTAAACATTTAATTTTATTCTTTCCATGACTTTTAATCACAAGCTCGTATATAGAAACGCATGCACACGGACTGCTGAACGATTTTGGAGAAATATCGAATTGCGTTTTTTCTGACAGATATTGCGACTGTGATTTCATTTGCAATTAAAAAAAAATAAAAATAATACAGCTATATGAACTTGTCTTAGAGATTGGACCAATAAATACAGCTATATGAACTTGGCTTAGAGATTGGACCAACAAATACAGCTATATGAACTTGGCTTTGTTATACAGTGAAATTAGCGATTTAGCAGGCACTAGTGTATTCTCATTAGACTACTCTTCTCAGTAAAATAGTAGGCTAGGACGCTACGTATCTTACTTTTTCAAACAATGCGTCTTGTGAACCAGACCCTGGCTGCCTCTCTCACCCAGCATGTCGATTTGACTTGCACAGTAGCGTGCTAATAGGGGCCCTGTCGCCAACGTCCTAGGAAACAACCACTACAGTTGGTGTGGTGTCTGTTCTCCACTCTTTCCATTTCTTTGGGATTACCCAAAAGGTTCCGACCTTGGTTCTAGCGCGGCGGAGGCAATTTTTCAGCAGAACTTCCACAAATGTTTTTCCGTGTGTTTCACGTGTTGTTGTTGGTGGGCGTGTAGGTACCATAGATATATAGTGGTCCTGTATTTCAGAGCATGACTGGTAGGCCTAAAAGAGCACCGCGCTGAATAGTTAGAATTAGAGAACGGCATGTAAATACAACCTGTCACGCCTACGTCCCGTGGTGGGGCGGTGCCAGTCTCTCCCACGCGCTCCCGTTCCCCGGAGTACTAATCACCGATCTGTGACAGGTGGCAGCTAAGGATTCCCCGCACATGTTCCTAGTTACGTGTTCAGTCCTCCCCTATATTAGTTGTGTGAATGTGTAGAACCCTTGCAGGTTATTCTGTATGATTGCCGTACTGTGTGTTTCTAGCCGTTTGTATTTGGACTGTATTCTTTTCTTGGATTAAATTGTTATAGCTTTACTTTTCGCTGTTTGCGTCCTGTCGCCACCTAACCAACCATTGAAGCTACAAAAAGAACTGTGTCAGATGCGTATATAAATTGCATGCCTTGCCATTAGGTAATCACCTTGTTTCAAATTGCAATTTCAGTTAGAAAGCGATTAATCGTTCAGCCCTAACACACACATGTGCACGCGCACACACACACAGGCATTACTGTGCCCTCAATGCGCATAAAAATTATGTATTCCTCTATTGGCAGCACTCTCTGGAAATGTTTACAATAATAATAATAATAATAAATGACATTTTCCAAGCGACTTTCAAGATACCCAAGGACACTGTACAACATAGTTCAAATAAAAAGCATTAATTACATAATAAAACCAGAGCTAAATTAAAACCTGGCTAAGCCATGGGAAAAGCTAGCCTGAACAGATCAGGCTGTAGTCTGTTATTAAAAATGATTAAAGAGTTTGAGTTGTGGGTTTCAGCAGGGAGAGAGTTCCACAGTTTACGGGCAGCAACACAACAGATCCCATCACAGTAATTTGCATAATTTCTTATGCCCTTACACCCTAGTATGCCTTCTGAACTGTTAGTAAATGATAATAATAGCAAAAGTCAGCCCAGCTTGTTGGTTGCCTGGAATATGAAATCTCTGCTAATGTAGGTCTACAGTCATCACATGCCAACCACAATGAGAGGAGCATGTTGCTGCTAAGCCCTTTAACTCAACTCCTTTACTGAGTCTCTTGGTTCGGTTCAATATTGCTCTGGCGGTAGGCATTGTTAACCTTCACAATGATTCTCGTCGGCACGGCAGAGCCCGAGGGAATAGCTATTTTGAAAACGCAGCGGCGCGGGGGCAGCTATTGTTTAACTAACGAGCTATTGATTTGTGCCGGCTTTTGGTTGCGCGGCGAGGGTTTAGGGGGGAGTGTGGTGTTTTTTTTTTATTATTTATTATTCTGCAGCACACATAGACATTATTTAAAATGTTCCAGAAAGGCAGCGACAGCAGCTCGATTAACTTGAAGTGGGTCCAGTCACATTCACGTTTTCCAAACGCATTATACAGTACTATGTGAAAAATGTTTACACTGTAGTGTTTTCACTAGCAAGGTAATGACTCAGTTAAGCACCTGTTGAATTCGCTCACAGTGACACTTTTGACCACGTTTACATCGTTTCCTGATATTTCCTGGCTTTTTTCTGTTCTTTATTGGATAGGACAGTGGGGAAAGACTAGCCGGAAGACTTATCTGATTCTCGAGGCTTAGTCAAACTGAAGCTCGCGAGACCATCCTGTTCTTGCGAGCTTCAGATTGACTTTGCCTCGAGAATTAGTCTGCAGAGCTTGGAAATTGTTGTGTTTCAGGCCGGTAAACCTTGCATGTGGCTAATCAGCGTCATACTGTTAGCTACAGGCGTGGTTTAGGTGGGACCTACAGAGGTTAACGTTTTATTAGAAGAGCAAAGGCTTTTTGCAATGGAAAATACGTTTTCACTTTTCTCCCGGCTTTACCACTGCAAGAGTGGATTTAACAACACACTCTGCTGCTATTACTTTGAAAGTGTCTGCCCTTTGGAAACCGTTTCAGTGGACGGCTCCCCAGATGGATGTGTCTAACAGACACATATCTGGCGTGTCAGGTTAGGGAAAGACGGGAAATGAACAGGAGAGAGATACTGGGAAGAATTCAAACCCCGATCTCCCAGAGCACTAAGGCCCATCTGTGCAAGGAGTTATCTCGTGGGTCACAGCTCAACCCTATTCCTGATAGTTTTCTGTGTCTTATAGACACACATAGCACATATTGGCATTAACATGAAGGAACTGTGTCAGTTACGCACCTGTTGAATCCGCTCACAGGACAACCTTAGCCATGTTTACATTGTTTCCTGATAGTTTTCTGTCTTATAGGCTCACATAGCACATGACAGGACACATTGGCATTAATATGATGACCTGCCACCTTTTGTGACGGTTGCTGAAAGCATCTTCTGTCCCGTATTTGCCGTTTGAGAGTGCGGCCATGTGGCCGCCTCTCTTCCACAATACACATGCTCTAGTTTTCCTGACGCCTTTCGACTGGCCCTCACACTCCACCTCGCACCGCATCCATCCTGCCATGTATTGTCATGTCTGGGAGACACAAACCACCCGCTCTCCACATCGCTCTCCAGGCACTACATAAACAGCAGGAAGCACGCAGACCTGCTCGAGGGTCCGGCGGGCCGGTCAAAGCGCGGGGCCAAGGAAAACAATGCCTCCCCCCCCATCCCCTCTCCGATGGGAAATGCCAAACATCACAGCGCAACATAAATAGAAAGCTCTGATTTTATAATAATGGAAAGCTAGACTGAGGACAGCCACCCCCCACCCCCCTCTTTCTCTCCACCACCCACCGCTACGCTATCTTAATGTCTCCCTTTTGTTGCCATCTATTTACAGGCTGCGTTCTCCCATAACCTCCCATCCTGTACGCACTCAGATTCTCACCCTAGCTCTCTGTATCCGAGTGTTCCTGCCCTAAACCCCCTCCCCTCCTCACACGCACACACACCTACCTACACACACACACACACACACATCTATTGCATTCTTGGTCTTATGAGTAACAGTAACATAGTAATACTCTGCAAACACCTGTTGCTTTATTGATGGCAGCATCTGCTATATCGTACAAGTCTGGAGCAGCCGTCATGCTTGTATTGTATTGTATTAACATTGAATGTTATTAAGGGGAAGCGAGTGTTGAAGAATGTTGAAGATTGTAATCTGTAGCGCTATCTTAGCATACTTGATGTATCTTATTTTAGCCAAGGAGTACAGCTAAATATATATTGGAACCGTTTATTTTAAAAAGTTTAAATCAACTTTAAAAATGTGCTGACTGGCTGGAGTGGTGCATTGTGGGTATTAACTAGGTTACTGCAGTTTACCTTGGGGGAAACCTGCCCACTGCATCTAATCATAGGCAATAATCTTCGCAGCACACGTTATACTACAGCGTGCGACCCGAGGTGTTGAAAGACACTGCTGCATACCGTAATAGGGCAGCCGCACCAGGATCCATCTCAAATTAAAAATATTGAATTGGTCGATTTAATTTTGACAATTTCAACTTTTTGCTTTCTCCCAGAGCTCCGCTCATAGTGTGTGCTCTCCAAAACGAGGTTAGTTGCTCTGCCTCTCCTTAATAAGGTTAGTGGGGATTCAGCCAAGACAACTCCAAGAAGTATTTCATCTGCACTATCTTTTGTATTAGAAAATAAATGTGTTACCCTGGGCTTGGTGGGTTGAGCAGGCAGCTTGGAAGATTGAGTCCAGGCGTCTAGCATGGGTCGAATTAGGCCACAGTTCCTAAGGTGATCCAGACAGATCTCACACACGCACACGCACACACACACACACACATATTGGTTATTTAATTTAGTGAACGACTAGAGTACATTACTGCTTTATAATTTTAAAAACTGCAAGCTTTCAAATCCTGATGTCTGATAGTGTTACAGTGCACCATTTGTATAGGATTATTTCCTCCATGGTAAATTATCAGAGTCAAAGGAACTGTAAGACCACAGTATAGAATCAGGCCCATCCATAATCAATATCAAAGGCATGGACAACGTAATTATTTGCAAATGCTCTTTGACGGGCTATTGATAAGGGAGTTGGATCCTAAATATTGCTTTGCAAGGCAAACTAATCAAATTCACAGTTGTCGTAGACCTCTTATTACACTCTGCCAAGTTTTCAGGACCATATCGTCAATCTTCATATAGAGGGAGATTGTTTTCTTGACAAGCTTTCCAGACTGATATAGATCTACCAGACAAGGAATGCAGTTTTGCCGCTGAAAAGATCTTGCACGTGGAACCTTAATCTGGCATTTAAATGGTGCATAGATTGCTTTTTCATGGATTGTGGATACATTTGCATATTTATAGGCAATTCTGGTAAAATGTAAGCCTTTAACTTGGCCCTTATGCTTTTGTATGCATGCAAATATGCAAGATACGCACTGCATATATGCATCTATACTACCACGAGATGGGAATCTAAACAAATGTGAATCTGAATTGGGTGTCACCTGTCAACAAGCAGGAATCATCTTGTTATTTGACATGGTTAAAGATTCAGAACCGTATCCGGGGGGAACATCATGTCAAGATGTTAGTTGTTTTTGATGACGTCTGACTTTTTTTCATGACAGTTGATTATCAGCACTGACTTAAAAAACAGGGTCACTGCCACAATGTTTGTCAAAACGCCATTTCTTTAAGAGCAGACTTAGAATTAAAATAGACCATTATTATCCTCAGCACTGACATTGATGCATAACAACACATAAAGGCAGACATAAAACTGCTAAAGAAAAATAAATAAACAAAAATAACCAAAAATAAATAATAAATAATTTTTGTGGCAACTCACTCCTCCCCCCTTCATCTCTAATCAGCTGTCTTCAAGACATCAATAGCTGGATGACCTCTAATCCGCTCGAACTCAACAGTAATAAAACATGTCATGGCTGCCTGTCATGGAAGCCTTAGCCAGGCTTCAGCATGTTCAGAACTCAGCTGCAAGAGTCCTCACACACACCAAACCCTGGGAACACATCACTCCTACACTGCAACACCTCCATTGGCTTCCTATCAAATTATGCATTCAATACAAGATCCTGCTTCTCACCTACAAGACCCTTCATGACCTTGCACCCTCTTACCTTTCCAACTAGGAGTGCACGATATTGACTAAATGTGATATTGCGATATTGATCAGGAAAATAGCAATTTTTCTATTTTTTTAACATAAGTAAAAACAAACGTTACGGGAAAATGTATCAAAATATATTCATAACATATCAAAACATCAGCATATTTTCAACTGACAGTCATATTGGATTCGTACAACAACAGTAATTCCAAGCTACCGAGGAGGCGTTCTTTTTGGCCACTAATGTTTCCTCTTCCATCTCTATTATGTCATTAGCTTCCTCAGCCACACATCTTACTGTTTTGTCTAAATCAAAACATAACTAAGCCAAACGGCCAATGGATGCATCTCTCCACTAAATAAACTAAATATTGCATACTTCCTGCAACATTGTAAATATGATATTGCGCAATGTGATATTGCGATAATTATACTGAGGCGATATACATATTGTGCACCCCTATTTCCAACCTCATTCACTCACATGCCTCATCGCGTAGTCTCTGCTCCTCAAACTCAGGTCTGCTCACTGTCCCAACATCAAGACTCTGTACTATGGGGGACTGGGCTTTCAGTGTTGCTGCCCCTAAACTGTGGAACTCTCTCCCTGCTGAAACCCACAGACTCTTTAATAATTTTTCAATTTTATCTGTTCAGGCTAGCTTTTCCTGTGGCTTAGTCTGGTTTTAATATAGCTCTAGTTTGATTATGTAATTATAATGTTTTTTGTTTGAACTATTTTGTACAGTGTCCTTGGGTATCTTGAAAGACTGGGAAATGTAATTTATTATTATTATTATTATTATTATTAATGCATTCCTGCTACTTCAATACGTGCAGTACTGAAAATGTTAATTTGTGTTTAGTCACCAAACCAAATAAAGGTCCATTATTTCATTAAAAGAAGCAAGGCGACTGAATGAATGTGAAACAGAGGAGCACGATTGGAAAAATGTATACGCTCTGAGCAGTGTCTATGTGTTATCAGCTCTGCCCTCTTCAGCCAATGAAGATACAACACAGCATTAGTGTGTTCTACACAGAACCTGGTCTGACCAGTCCGTGACCCTTGAGGTAATTCCCTGGTGGTCAGCTCTTAGGGCTTACAGCAGCCATCCATGTGCACACCTATGTTATTTGTTGTCTGGCCTTGGTCGACACTTGACAGTCATTTGTCTTCCTTTCCGTTCCCTCCTCGTCCAAATATCTCATGAGCGTATACGCTGAATTTTTGTGTTCACGCCTTTGAAAATGCACATGAATAATGGAGCCGGGTTGAGGTGAGCGGGAAAAGCAGGCACACGAGAGCAGTGGTGTTGTGTTTCAGCTCGATAAGACTCCACCATACCAAAGCAGCTCAGAGAGAGCGACAGAGTCGACGTCTGACAGCATTAGCCTGTATCTCCATAGCGGCTCTGAGCTCTATCTGGCAGAGGTGTTAAGCAGAAGAGGAACGGGAGGAGAGACAAAGTCTCGTCAAAACCGCCTGACAGATTAATTTCCTTCTGTTTCTCCGTATTAAACCAAATTGGATGTGTGACACGACCTTGTGTTTGACAAAGGTTAATGATGTGTCTTAGTTTCACTTGCGTCAAGGTTCATCAACAACCCTTCGTGCACTATAGGAAACCGTAGGATTGTTGACAGGCAGCAAATAGAATGAGAGAAAACAAAGTTGGTAAACATGTCAGTGCAGCTACACACACACACACACGGCTGTAATTAACTGTGTGTACACCTGGAGGTTGAGCTTCAAACACACAAACGAACCTCGTATAATAATTTGACCAAATAATCGGTCTTCTAATAGGACCTCTGCATTTCCACATGCATAATCCTCTTGCTCGCCAAAGGTAGCTGCACATGTACAAATGAGACGCGTGTACATGTGCGCACGCACATACACACACACAAAACCTCTACCAGTACTCCAAGTCAGAGCTAATTGAGTACGGATCCGTGTCATCATAGCAGTATTTAAAGTCATATTTACATATTTGCAGGCTGAATCACTCAACATAAGAGGAGTATGAAGCCAGCAGGCTGCATACAGACATTAAATATTAATCATGATATACAACCGTTGTTTGGATATGGCTACAGTACATAAATAAGTCCCCTCAGTTTGATAGCTTAGGCATACCTCAAAAGGCACACCATGGTTCCTGCTCGACAGTATTATTCCAGCATACATTGCTCATACAGTGCGTGTCACTCTAAAGTGGGAAGGACCCTGAGATGGAAAGTTGATGCACTGACAGGGCACTCATTTGCTAAAGCCAAAATAGTTGTTTTCTCCATCAGTAACCACCAGTGGCAACTGGGGAATTGGAAATAACCCAGGGTTTCACCCAAGCAGCAACCATCAAAGATGAGGTTTGAAACCAATGTGAATTGCCTTAAGGGGCAGTACTTCTAATATCTTTCAAGATGCTGTTTGCCCAAACAGGTGCACACAAGTGAACCTACAAAAGCCCCAAAGTATGTTTTCCTATGGTCTCAATTGCTGTGTGTTATTGTTTCATTAAGAGGATATAGGGAAGCAGTTCAAACCAGAACTACTATAGCTTGTTATGTTCCAGATGTGCTTTGTTTCAAAAGCTCACATAACGACTGCTAATAAAAACAATATTCAGAAAACATATAGCACAGAAATCTAGCCGTAAAATCAACAGCATGTTGTTATGGTTACTTCATAAACCAATGGCTGATATCCAATGCCAATATAATTGATAAAGCAGCTTTTATGGACATATAATAAAAAGAATATTGCAGTTGTAAAATTGAAACGCTACATTTATTATAATTTATTACCATTTATCAGTTTTTGGGAGTGTTAATATAGTAGATATACTAATAATAGCGATTTAACAGCCCTGAGAAATCATATGCTAGCAAGGAAAATGCATGAAAAAAAGTTGCAATGAATATTTCTGATATAATTGGTAATATACTGTATATGGTAATATGCCTTTTTGTCCTAATCTGGAGTTTAAAGGCAAAGTTAGTCATTCTCGAGAATGCTTGCTAACTTTGAGCTCAAATCATAACAAACTCCCCCCACACATTGAAACTCATTGGGAGCGGTGTTTGTTTATTTTGCGAAACCAGGGTTGTGTAGACTTACCAGACTCTTTTTTTCACCGCGCACAGAGAACGGTAAGATATGGTGAATTTGTATTATCTTACAATTAGCTGATACCTGTAAGGCAGTGTTTGTGTCAGTCTGTTGAACTGTGCTAAATGTGCAATGGAAACGGCAGCACAGCCACATTGCTGCTCACTTTCCATAAATAGGAATCACGTGGTGGCTGAGACCACCATGATGCACTGGGTGTGCTGAGAGGAAGGAAGAGATGGAAACAGGGAAAGAGTGAGATGGTAAAGAGCTAGGGAACAGGAAGGAGAAAAATGGAGGTATGTGGCAAAATGGGTGGAAAAGTTAAGCCAGGTCAGTATGGGTCTGAATATCCTCTTTCCAGCCCCTCCCCTCGCAACTGCTTATGGACACACGGTCTTTGTCAAAGATGGCATGGAAAAGTTACGTGACAGTATTCATTAGCTACTTTATCCAATGTATACCATTGTTTGTACAGGGTATGTGTTTAATCCTGACTTATTTGAACTCTTACCGCTGAATTGTCTGTGGCCAGTTTTTCAGGCCACTTATGCAATTGTGTTCCACTAACTTCACTCAAAGACTGTCCTGTTTCGTACTGCTTTTAACAATCTGTTAAGGTCATTCGGGGAAATGCCATGTTGGAATTGCTTGTTGACACAGTCGCTAATGAACCAATCCTAATAGCGATGTTGTGTTCTGGCGGTTTTGTAATACCTCTCTTGTGTTGCATCCTTGATTACTGCCAGAGGTCTGTGATTTTACCATTACGCAAACAGGCCGACCATTCTCTGTGGAAACAAGCTTCTTTAAATAAGCCTTGGTATTCACTGGCCGTGTGAAATTAGAAATGAGAGGCTGTTTTAATGGGTTTTCATTTTCTGCCTCCACCCTCCATTTCGTTCTTTTTTTTTGAGTAGAGTAGCACAGACGACACTCTGGGCTCACCAACAAACTGGCATCTGCCATTGTTTACCTATAAATGACTGTGGAGATTCATCCTGCTGCCCACCGTGAATGCAGAGGACCTTTTGTTGGGCGCTGGTGGCTAACCGAGCCTGTTGGATAGCTAACTAAACTTTCACTTAATACTATGTGATGCCATTTCATATGTTTTTATTAAGACATTTGTACCTTATAGGCTACTACACATTAAATCTGAATTCAATGCATTTCCAATTCCTTAAAGTTGTATGAAAATTGATCAAAAAACTCCTCCAAGACAATGGGTGACCGTTTTCCCACAATTGCTGTTCATTTCCTGACATTCCAGCGGGGTAATTCTGGGGAGGGTGTGTTTTCCCAAAACACCTGCAAAATGAAGAGTGCGAACCCCCTGCTGTTTTGTTAAGTGTCTCCTGGCACCATGGGGACTTTCAAAACACCATTTTCTGTCTGCTTCTTTTGCCTCTACTGTGATAAGACTGTGATTGACAGCTTGGAAAGAGACTGATAAAACAGTGGTACATTTACAGAGGAGAGGGTTGGTTGGGTTTGTCAGATACACAGTCAATCCAGTGACAGTAAATTGGTGATACACGGTAGATTGTCACAGATGTGTGGCGGTTGAGTTGAGACTGAGTCACAATCAAGATGGCTGACAACAGAGCAGTGATTGACATTTTTAGTGCCTATTTTCCTGTGTGTGTGCGTGTGTGTGTGTGTTCACAGTTCCCCCACTCCTGGAAGTAATCATTTGTTCTGTGAAAAAAGGAACCTTGATAAAGATTGAACATCTAGCACGCCTCTTCAAAGGACACATTTTACAATCAAAGGCGACAGTATATTAAGTAATTTATATGTCCAGTGAGCTGGGGCAGAATGGTGGGGCCCTATAACTAAACTATAACTGTGATAATCTCCATTATCGTCAATGGTAGCGCCCATTAAACATTATAGGTGATTATTTTACTAAATAAATTAGTTGTACGCCCTTATAAAACGAACACATGAACATTACATAATTTTTTTCTGGGCGTTCTTTCAATAAGCATTGGGGACTTTTTTTCAGCCTGTGTTGAGGCTGGAACTTGTGTTATTTGTGTGTTTTGGCTCAGTGATTTGATTGGCGTCATCTCACAGCCAAGTTGACTGCATTACAACATATATCGTACATGTACCTGATACAGCTGTGCACGTCCTCTCGTCGTCTTAGATCAACAGGTCAGAGGTTTTTAATTGTTCCCCTTACACATTTTAAAACTATAAAACTAGAGGGGACCGTTCTTTTCAGGCTGTGGCACCTAGGTTGTGGAATGCTTTGCCCCCTTCCCTACGCTGCTTGGATTCGGTGGAAACTTTTAAAACACAACTGAAAACTCTTTTATTTAAAGATGCTTTTAGTTAGACTGTAGGGTGGTGAGGCCGGTCCGACGTGTATTTCTGTTTGTTTGCTTTTGTTTGGTTATTTATTTGTGTCATGTGCGGTCATGTATTTACTATTGCTGTGTTTTCCCCTATGTTGTGAAGCACTTTGTGATTTACATCTGTGAAATGTGCTATTTAAATAAATCTTACTTACTTACTTACATAGGCCTACACTTAATACAATAAATAAAATAAAGTGTATGCACTTTATTAGCTAGGCCATTACCCATTGCATGTTATATGGTTGATTACATGGTAACAGGTATAATGACATTATGCTGCATTTGTTCTATTTAGAATATTGTTTGCTTATAATTACTAGTGTATGACCTGTCCAACTACTGACAAATGTACTACATGTAAGTCACTTTGGATAAAAGCGTCAAAGTGCCAAATGCCGCAAATGTAAATGTACACTAAGACTCACACTCCTGGACAACAGTAACACACATAAGCGCAAAGGTGCATGCTGAAACACGTCACGCACAGCCTGGGCTTTATGAAAGCACATATGCAGATCCATTAAAGGCAGGGTTAGTCATGACTTCATCGAGAACACTTGCACATTTTGAGGTCAAAACAAAGCAAACTCACATTGAAACACATTGCGAAGCCATGAAGCATTGTTGTTGTGAGAAGAGTTTGCCACTTCTTTTATGTTCCTACAGAGCCAGAGATAACGGTAATAGTGAACATGACAAATACTGTAAAGTATTTTAGCTTACAATTAGCTTAAAATAGCTATACTGTACCTTTAATATACTTCTTAACATGTAACAAAGTAGTATGCTATAGCATGTGTCATGCTATATCTGTATACAGTCCGACACTGTAAATGCTAGCAGTAAATACAAGCTTTGGTGTACTGCCATGGGAAACTAAGGGTGATCAGCAGAAGGAAATGCCTATGTATCACAGTTTTCCATTGGTGTGTTTGTGACCACTCTCTCCCACGCGTCATTGAGAATGCCCGATTTGGCTGTGCGATTGTCTAACTACAATAAAAGGAGGAACGATAGTGGTTTTTATTTTGTGTTTTTGTATATTTACACAAGTGGGTTGTCCCTATTGTTCGCACTAGGGCTAATCAGGTTTACAAGCCAGTAATTCTCTTTCATCCAATGCCATATTTCATACATTCAGAGCAATACTGTGTTGCTGTCTCGACTCTAATTCGTCAAGGCTGGTTGGAGAAATACCTGAAATTACTGTCTAAGCTTGTTATCCACTAGTCATACCACGCCCTTCTGTCAGAACATCAGGGTGGTGGTGTACCAGTATGTCTTTGTTTGTCCACACTGTGGATTGGGAGGGGTCAATCAAAGAGATGGGGATTTGAATAATGTATTACATTTAAATTACATTTGTATTTTTTCCTTAATACTTATTTTAATCTAAAATATATACATAACATATATTTTTTTTTTTCCCTTGATAGTGGTGTTTTATATTGTAATCTTTTGGGAGTCGTGGTAAACATGCAAGTCTAGCCCTGTCTCTTAAGGCAGAATTATGATTCAGTGCTGATATTCCTTGTTCATCTGTAGTCAACGGGAAGCTCTTGTGAGAGACTAAAAAAAGTGTTGCTACGGTAATCAGCACAAGAATAGATCAGACTGAATGCCTCGGAGCCTGTGTACGTGAAGCATGTGTCTATGTATATTTTTAAACAGCATCTTAAGACGAGCTGTTTGCCTCCCAGATGGGACACTTCACCTTAACAGTGATGGCAGATGAGAACGGCAGCTTGCTGTTGTTTTTGTCTTAGTGACACCCCCCCCCCCCCCCAATCCCCCTCCTTTTACACCGAATCAGCAGTAAAACATGCTCGCCATTGTTGTTAAAGGGCCAGCATGCGTAATTTGTTTAGCCGTTCATTAAAGGGATAGTGAAGGGAAATCAGTCATTTTAGTCTTAACATGTCATTAAAGGATGTAGAGGCTTAATATAAACACATACAAACTATGA
>JAODUK010000075.1:0-14095 GCA_027564635.1 Typhlichthys eigenmanni | reverse complement strand
ATCAGGTGTGTTGGAGCAGGGAGACATCTAAAACATGCAGCACAGCGGCCCTCCAGGACTGGAATTGAATAACCCTGGTCTACATGGTTCTTAACACAGGCATTATGAAATTGTAAAAATATGTATGTTTCCAAGCGCTGAATCTGCACACGTTTCAAATGTTGTCGCATACAAATATTTCCTTTGCCTCAGTGAGGATGATTAATGCACATAATGGGAATTGCTGATCATGCTAATCATGAAGCCCTAGCCTAAATACAAATGGATAAAACTGGCTTCAACGTTTTTTTTAAACTGGCTAGTACCTAGTTACTGCAATTTTTATATGGATGTTACTCAAAAACAAAAACAATTTCAACTTTGTCACAAGATAAAGTAGATCTCAAGAAATATATTATTTGTCAAATAAATAATGTGACCAGATACACAGTTACTGTGGTTAGCCATTAGACAGCATATGTATTAGTATTAATCAATATTGATTTAGAAAGAATTAGTGCAAATGATTTATATTAAGAAAACAAAAAATTGGGGGTACACAAATATACTTTACTAAATATATAGTCAGTAATAATAATCGTTTTTATTTAATTCCCCCATGTAATTGTTATAATGGTATTGAATTGGCTTATACTAATTTGAATGTGCTGTAACTGTAAATGGAGATATAAAGGCCAGTCTCATGTTCAAATTATATTTGTCTTGTATTCCCATTCACATCTTGTGAAACTGCCTCGTGGTGATGCACATTGTGAGATATTTCTGGTACACTTGTATAACGTTCTATAATAGCCTGTGAATTTCATTTATTTCTGGCTTAATTTATAGGATTTAAATTGTGAAACTCCAATTACAGTACAATGTACACCATTTAATAGCAGATTTTTTATTTCCATGTGAGTGGCAGATGTCTCCCTATACCCAAAAAACAAGTCTGAGCACCCTCCCCCAAACCCTCTTGAGTTCACCTGAATCCTCTCGATATATGTTGCTGTGCATATGGCAAATGTCTGAACCTGAAATATAAGAGTCAGGCACTGAGCAAGGAAGAGAAGAGTGCACAGCAAATATTAATCAAAAAGCAAATACTGTATAGAACTTATTTTGTTGTAAATCAAAAAGTAAATAATACATTAATAAATATATACAGTATACTGTATGTAAGAATAAGGTTGAATTCCCCATAGCTGTACGAATAACATTTAGGAATCTAGAAAAAGATACAATAATGCTCTTTAGTTGGCGGTTCTTAATGTTCTGATTCAAGATAAATGCTTTTATTGGGGATTTCATTATTATGTAAACATGTCAACATAAGTATTGCTGCTGTGGCTGGTTAGCAGGCAAAATATACACTGTGTACTGTAGGTACAGCTGTTTCCTGTTTGAAGCAGTGATGATGCTGGCATTGAAACCCTGGTTCTCAAAATGGTGCATTTCATTCTGCGTGGGTTCATAACAGACAACCAGCCATAGTGTCCACAGCCAAGCAAGCTAAAAAGGACTATTCAAATGTGGGACACCTCCTGTCCAGTTATACACAAAACAGCTACATGGATTTGGCTCAATTAATGTAACTAAGTCATAATTCACTGCCTCTGAGTTTTTAGTTATATTCCTGCCTAAATATATTCACTTCGTATTGCATGGTTGAATGTTTATTACAAAGTGATGGATTACAAATACATTTACGTGGTGCCATTGACCACAACAAAATGGAATTTAAATCACATATACAGTATGTATAGTACAGTATAACTGGACATGATTAAAACACTGACAATGTTTTAGTGCAATCAAAGTGTCATGTAGAGCTTGTTAATAATGCATTTGTTGCCAGCAGTTTATTATGCTAAAGGTTGGTGAGAATTCAACAAACAACTTACTTGTGACTCACGGTATCATCTAAATGAATGATTCCACAAGCGTGGGCCCGTCAGAGGGCCGTGGAGGAGATTTCCAAAGTGTGGGCTGCAACCCAAAGTGTAGGCTAAATGTAAAACTCACACTAATTTATCACATAAATAAACATGTCAGGGGAAATAGTCTGAGACAGGTCACTTGTAAACTGCTCACTGTTGTCAGATTCCAGAAGCAACTGATTAAAAAGAATATTCAGAGTATTACCGTAATTATTATTTGTATTATTAATCACGTTTAGATGAACATATTTAAACAGAATATCCAGTAAATTACCATAATGAATGGTGGACTGCCACACTTGTGACTGTATTATGCACAACTGGATAGCTAAGAGATTTGCCAGAATTGAGCCAAAATGCTTATTCACGAGTGCATGAGCACTTACAGCAGACATAAAATAGGGAGTGGAATAAAAACAGCAAAATTTTCTGTTCATATCAAAGCTGTACATACAACATCTCCCAATGCTAAGAATTCAAATAGTGCTAAAACAAATCACGTAGTTAATTAATTTAGTATGCCTTTGACAGAGATGGACAGTTTTATCAAAATCATGATATAGTTGTTTATTCGGTTGGGATAGTGTTGACAAAACTAGCTGATTGGCAAATACAGTGGTGACTGCTTCGAGGCAACTGATTCAAATATAGACTTATTCTGAGACACGACACAAGTGCTTTGCTTTACTTTAGAGCCTAGAATATTTATATTTTTTAGAAAAACCTGGCTTGAGTGAAAGAGAGGCTATCTCAGAATTGGGGGTGAGTGTAATGTAAAATGAAATATGGAATATTATATATTAGGACACACATATACTGTTGGACTGGCTTCAAATCCAAAACAAATGTTTAGCTGCTACTGGTTTCCAGTTCAGCCCTAGGCCTATCCTGGAAGGATTACTTGACTACATTCTTCCTCCAAACACTGGTTCTAAAATATTAACCTGGATACTACTTGACTGAAGGCCCCATCCATCCTACATCCTTTTTTGTAATCATATTTTCTCCATCAACCTCTACTCCCACTACGCTAAATGCCCAGAAGCTTGGTGATATTCCCTGACCCATCGCTTTATGGATGGGAAGGGGGGGGGGGGGGGGGGTGGATCATTTTCCATCACAGCAACCAGTAATAGAAATGTCAAAGTACGTATGCTCACTATAGAAAGGCCCACAAGTTCTCTCTCTCTCTCTCTCTCTCTCTCTCTCTCTCTCGCTCTCTCTCTACCACACAGGGATATGCCTTATCACAGTGGAGTTCCCAAACAGCTCACTAGTAGCGCTCCTACTGTACGAGCTGAAAATCATCATGGACGTTCATTTATGGGAGGGGTTTCAAACCAATTCAAAACAATGTTTGTTTGATATGAGCCTGATCAACATAGGCCTGCAATGACCCCCCAAAAGTCAGAGGTTTGAATTACTTTGTTATATAAATCAAATTCATCACCTACATTCATTTAGTTAAGCATTTGTGGATTTATTGATCACACACAAATTAAATGGATTTGATGGCAGGATGAGACATGTTGTAACTCCAGAGACAAGCTACATGCTATTCTATAGAATTGTCCACATTTTCTGTGTTTATCCCAAAGAAATAAGGCATTTTGTGTTCTGCGTTCATTAACATCGCACTCTGACCTGGTTTTCCAAGGTACAAGCAACTTCGAACTGCGGGTTACTATATTATTATTATTATTATTATTATTATTATATTATTATATTGACACGAAATGCATATGCTCACTGGATGTACATCACATCATGCACGTCATTAGGTTTCTGGCCTGTTTTCAGTAGTTTACCAATGCAGAAGAAGAAAGTCAATCTGAACAGTCAGCCTCACCAATATCAATGACTACTGGATGATTATACAAAAATGTTCCACTATTAGTGTATGTCAGTTTTTGAGTTATATCCACACACAACATACTGTACTACACATTAATATATTTATATTTATCCATACATTACATGTATATAGATTAGATAAGTGTTTCGTATTTAACACGTAATGCGAGCAAGACGACCATACATTTACAGTATGGTGCCGGATATTAAACTGCATGGAGGATCATTTCATTATGGATCATGTGAGTTGGAACCAAATGTGCAGGATGACACCAGAGAAAACACCATTCAGCCTGTTATATAAAAAACCTCTGAAAATCAACTCATTGCTTAGCAACAGACGGTTTCATAGCAACTGTGGAGCATTCTGCCCACAATGTCAGAGAAGCACAGCGATTTATCTGGTCTTCAGTCTGAATCCACATTTGTTTTAAATGGCAACTGTTCTCTTTGAAAAACATCAAAAACAAACACTATTCTGAAAAATGATTGACACACTGTACAAGCATTAGTCATTGCTTACGAAAATTAACGGATGCAACAATTAATTCCTAATACTGTAAATATTGTTTAGGAAAACATTTCTAAACAACTACTTAGACTGTAACGTTCCAACTGTCATGGCTGCTTGGAAACATGTGTAACACCATGTAAAACCATGTGTAACAAAGTAGGTTTTCCAGGCAGATTCACATTGCTGCTATTAACAGAAGGCAGAGTTATAGCACATTCTCCATATACTGTATATTGATGTGCGACAGTTGCAAAGTGCCAACTTGACAAGGGGATCAATTAAATGACTCCCAGTATTATACTATGCCAAGAAGTGCATTTTAGCATGCAGCCTTTAATGCCAGACGAGAGCTTGTCGTAACTTCTCTGCTAGTGCCAGAGCAGACTATTGTTTTGCACTGGACTGTCTGTCTGCAACAGGATGTTACCACGCATAGCATGCAGACTGGAGAAAGCACACAAGGACACCAGAAGCAGAGAGAATAATGGCTGGGTCTGGATGGAAGTGTGCTATCTTTCATTGTTCTGACAACGACCTGACCTCAATTAAACAAGTCCTCAGTAAACTATGTTGTCCCCACAACCTTCTTGTGTTAATTACTGACAATGGAATGATTACAGCTGTGCCAATAGTAAGTCTGGATATAGCATGGCGGACTAAAATTAATCTAAATAGATTGCATGTCCTTGGTCCTTCATGTTAACTATTTCATATATGAGATTGTGATGGATACAGTCTGCTAAACCCAGTTGGAAATAAACACTTTGCAATGCATAATATATTTCATGATTTAGCACTGCAGTCAATAACAGTCAATTGGCACATATAACAATCTATGCAATGCAACACACATACACAATCAGATTACCATACACCGGTTGCTCCTATTGTATTCACCTGTTGTGGGCTTGTCTCTGCCCCCACCTGGCGTACCCCTTTATCCCCTGTGTATATTAACTAGGAGTGATGCTTAGCTGTGTTGGGCGGGTTTGGGCCAGCTTATCAGAAAATAGGGTCAAACAGTGGCGCAGCGTTTTGACTATGAATAACTTAAAAGCACCATAACATATTGCATATATAGGCTATGCCATGATGCCTAGTCCATCTTCCTCAAACACAAACATGCACACAGCAAAGGGTGCTATAAAGGATGTGCCAAACTCCACTCATGGGTCACTGACCGAATAGATATTTGGAGACGAACGCTGTTGCTCCACAAGATCAAGGCAGCAATGCTGACGTCTGTCGCCAAGCAACATATGATATCCGGGAGTTGATTCAAGACTGTAAACAACAACAGTCCATGGAGAGCATCCAAGTGGAGGTCCTCAACCTAACTGCAGATTTTGTCCATCTATAAAAGCACGTCAGAATATGTGGACTATATTGCTATACAGGCTAAAGTTGGTGGCTCAACGCATACAGTAGACAGTAGTGTGTCAGGGGGAGCGTGTTGGCTTGTGGGTGCAGGGCAAATACTAAAATACTTAAGTGTTTCTGGTCTCCCATGTAGACCATCTGCATCCTACAGTAAGGGGACAGAAGAAGTAGAAGTACAAAAGCAACATAGTCATTGCTGCCGTTCCTGAAGGTGAAAAGAGACTCTGGTGTCGGATCATGTTGTGGAACTCAGGTCTTTCAGGTCACCTGTACTGGCCATGTTTGGGTTGCATGCCTTTGGTTATGATCCAGCCTTCCTCTGTTCTAAATATTAATTCCTGCTCCTTTTTGTTATTAAATACTGAACTACCCAAACGTTTCTGGTCAACGAGTTTGCGTTTGGGTCTCCCCGGGTTTGTGATTCAGATAATGTTATGGCATTTTAACTTGTGTGAAATTCATCCAAGGGACTTGGACTTGGTTGATGAAATTATTCAGTACATGTTAAAATATACACACGGTGAAATGTGACCCATTTGCTTAATAATATTAAACTAATAGTCATGATAACACTTTTGACACTCACAAACCTACAGTACGTAAACTGTGAATTATTAATAATACATTTGAATAGATAATTGTACACAATGTTTCCTAAATACAGTTTGTGTGCATTAACACTAAAAAGGACATTGAAAACACCATGACAGTGGAGACAAGTGTGGATAATGAAATATCTTCCTCATCCGAGCAATAGGTAATGAATAAAAGCATGTCATTAGACCTAGGCATTCACGGACAGCATAGAGGGCATAACAAAGACAGTTTATCAGACAGACAAAGGAGAGTTGAAGGTGGACTTCCTGTAAACGTTACACACCAAACATCCTTATACTACGCAGAAAACCTCTATGCAAATAATGATATATCTCAGTCCCTTCTGTGTGGGTAGACCTGACTTACTTAATTACATTTATTAAAGGCCGTCAATAAACATATTTGTAAAATCTGTGTTATTTTAATATCCAAGTTATTTTTAGACAGAACAAATGTGAAGTCAAAAAAAGACAAAAAACAATGTTGTCAGATGTAAGACTCTACTCCCACAGTAGCATACAAAATGAGCCGTGAGCTCACCTTTGCAGCATAAGCAGAATAGAGACAGGGAGAAGAGTAGCTGTCAGACAAGTTTCTCACAAGTTCAGACAAAAGTGTACTTTTACACATTCTCAAAGCCTTCACATGAGGCAGGTCTCACAAAATTCAGGTTATCCGATATACACACGTAATTGACTACATTTGCACATGAAGGACACAAAAGATAGAGAAGTCTGTTGGATTATGCAGATACAATAAAAAATAAAATCGCATGTTATAGATTCTGAATCTTCAACATAGTCAGTATGGTCTCGCAGGGACATACTTATTACAATCCAATTAAATGTCTATGAGACAATTTGTCTTAGATGTGAGTGCTAGTAAAGAGTTTTAACTTCTAAACCATTCCACAGTATTCTGATGTTCAGAGGAGCCCATGCTAATATACGGACACGTTGTGGGTATAATGGATTTTTCCTATGAAAAAATGAATGGTGTTTTCTTTATTATATATATAACCCTACAATGTGTGTAATTCATTATTGTGTTGCAAATTTACAGGTTTGTCAAGGCCAAATATTCCCACTGGGTAACACTGGTGTTTGTCAATTATGAGATCACTAAAGAAAGCATTTTGCTACATGTAAGCATGCACTTGCTTATTATGCTAGAAAACACATCACTCGAATCACTCAATTTAAAGCCATGTAAAGCCTCTGTGATATGTTTCCATACCAGTTTACTAGTTTTACATTGGCATTCATAATAATTGATAAAATGCATGCCGGCATTTAACTTTTAACTTTTAACTTTTTAACTTTTAACATTCAGCAGGTAGCAAACATCATATAACTTGCAAACAAAGACCTCAACATATCTGGATTGCATGTCAAAGCTCAATGAAGTTGCATTGAAAATCACGTGATCATGGCATAACCCTAAACAATAAACCAAAAATTAATTCTGTGCCATTCACTATATCACTCGAAAGTGCTGCTGAGTGACAACACGATTGGCCAAGTCTATAGAGGCCGCTACTCAAACAGGACGATGTTCCCCTGGCAACACTGCAAAAGCTTCCTTTGTTGCAGCAACATGGTCAATTACAACATAATCAGAATTGTTTCTTTACTATATAGCTTTGTCTGCAAGTGGCATGTGGTTGGTATAGCATTTTGTTCAAATTTGTAAAATACTGCACATCAATTACAGAATTCTGTAATTCTGAACACAAATTGAGAGGTGTCCCTTTAAAAAGGAAAAAAGATTTTCCGAATGCTTTTTCCTTAAACATACAAAATGGGTATACAAGAAAACACCGCACTCTATGTTTCCATCATCAAAGTAACACTTTTAGATATTAAACGGAATCAACTCGGAATCAACTTGTTAATATCTGACTCCATTGACCTTATACCATTTAGTTTGCATGCATATTACTGTATGATACCAATGAACTCAACATCCACCTAAAATCCTTTCTTGTAGCACTTCATGTTGAGCAGCAAACTGACATACTCCCATAATAACCCCACAACTCCCATAACTAATGGGATGGGATTCTCAACATGGCTCCTGGCAGTGACGCCTGCAGTATCTCTGGATGAAGGTTTATCAGTCTGAAACATTTGGATAGCTTGCATACTGCCCTTGTACTGCCCCCGCCCCTACCCCCCAAGGATGTACCTGTCATCAATCACTGGGGGCTCCAACAGGAGCCCAAGGGGGGCTGCAGAAGGACAAAGGAGGTGTGTCGACCTGCAAGCCTCCCTTGCGTGGCTGAGCGCGGTGATGCATTCTGCTGCAGTTCCATCAACCCCCCTCCCCCTTTTCATTTCAAAGTTGCTGAAAACAACACTTTGAATGTGAAGATGTTCTTCCTACACACACTACCGCATTTAAGTAAATGTACAAGGAGAGGAAATGGAAAAGTGGCCACCTTAACCCCCCACCCCGCATTCACCTCCGCTTCTCTGTAATAAATCATGTGGCGTTCTCTTCATAGATATCAATTCAGCGCGCCGCTGCCGCCGGTTTGTGCTGAACGGGCATTACTCTTCAGGCGGAATGACAATTGCTCTGGTACAGATGGGCTCACATGCGAACAAAGACACGGAGGCCGCCTATGTGGCAAAGGTGCTGGCCGAGGATGCCCACATCAATAATGTAACGGCTGCATGCCGGGATGCAGGTTTCAATTACTGCTCCGGAGAAGTGAATCAACGCATGTCTCTCAACTGTTTCTTGAATGCAGACACACCATCAGGGGCACGCTAGAGCTTCTGTTATAACCGGACAATACGTGCTCATGGGAAGTGTAGTCTTTCCCTTGGAGAGCGGCCGTGTGAGTCACACATTGGGTCAGTAAGAAATGAGATCAGTGAAAGCTGAGAAGCACAGAGTGGCATGGGCGGGCGTCCTCAGTGCGCCTTGCAACACTGTGATTCAAATGTTTTACATTTTTAAGCTTGAACCCAAAACAAAGGGATTTGCCAACAGCAGTCACACAATATGTGTTAATCGTCTGACACTGTGAAGTGAGATTGATTTTTTTTTTATGTACGGCGACATATATAGTAAGCTACTGTACACCTAGAGAGTATCCTCTTAAAACCATTTTATTTGTTTACTCATAAGATTGGTATATCACTACAGGCAGACAAACATGGCAATCTAGTGCCTGCATGGAGAACAGCACTGAATGTATCCTGATTGAACAGTGAGCAATTACAGTATGCAGCTAGCTAAGCACCTTCTTCTGAGGAAAATAAATATAGCATACCTATGTAAGTGGTTTCACCATGTGTAGAGGAATACTTTAAACAATACATGTAAAACGTAATGTACATTGTTTATACATAATACAAAGCCAACTGCACATAGTGATTTCTAACCAACTCAAACTGTTCTAGCCTGGTACTAACTGTACTAACTAGCCCCAAAAGTCACTTAATGAATATGGTCTGGGCACGCTCCATTGTGAAGTGTTCAGTCATTGCCGCCTACTGAAACTATTGGACAGCCTGTTACCAATTGGCGTTGCTAAAACTGTTTTGATCGCCTCATCTAACACCATTTTGAATTATGTCATCACACTTGATTGGTCCACCAGCAGGGTGGCTTTTTTTTCACATTATGGATATTTTCCCATTAATCTCTACTTTCTTCATATAAACCCACATTAATAATTGAATTGCCTGCCCTACACTGCATCAACACAATCAATTGCAATTGACTCTGTCTGTAAGAAGAAGGCAGGGCAATTAATTCAACACACACTCTATGTGGCAAGCCGTTTTGACATTCATTCTCCAAGACTTTATTAGATACCAGTATCTATTCTTTAGATACTAGTATCTATTCCATTAGCAGTATCTATCCTAATAATTACTAGAATATATTTTTTAGATACTAGTATCTATTTAAAATAGTTACTATAATCTATTTGAATAGATACTAGTATTTATTTAGACAAGATATCTCCAAACCAATAAGTACTAGTATTTATTTGAATAGTTGCTAGTATCTATTTGACACAAGATATCTCAAAACCAATAAGCACTAGTAACATTGACAACAGACTATACGTTAGCTGCTAACAGGCTATGTGGATCTCCCAGCCTTTAATTATTTTCTTTGTTTCCAAACATATTTTTTTCTGAATGATTTGTTAGCTTACATGCTGTGGGCTTGTGTTCGCTGTGCAGTTACTAGCTGTTTAGCAACTAGTTAGCATCGATTAGCTTAAATGCTACATGTGGGCAACATTTTTAGTTTTATTAAAAAATAACACTATATGGCTGTTTTATTGGTTGTATGCAGTGTTAGATGTAAAGTAAAATACAGGAAGATTCTGTAGGCTACATAATGTGTCTGTGTTGGGCACAAAGTGCTCTCTTCTTAATGGAAGATTATATCTGCCGGCTAATATAAAATTAATGCAACAGCAGGCCATGCAGTATTTATTAATGTAATGTGTTTTGACATTGTGGACTAAATATTTTACTTGATTGTCTGAGCCCTTGCCAATGTAACAAGATTGTTTTTGAACGTTTTCTATCGGTGGACTATGAGTACTGTTATTGGTGGTCTGGTGGATAATATGAGCATTCAAAAGTAAGTAGTTGAGTCAAAGTTAAAATGTTAATTGTACTTGCTGTTGTACAATTATGTGCACATATTGAAAACCCGCAAACGGTCCTGCTGCCTGCTTTGATGTTGTTGAGTGTTTTTAATGAGTATAACAAGCATTCAAAAATACCATTAAAAAATAGTATTCCGGCCAGCCCTAGTGACCAGGCAATCCAGAGCCTTCAGGATTTCTTAAGGCTGGAAGGCAGGATCATGAAATCCACCTTGAAATGTATCCCCCTGAATAACTAATGTATAAAGAAGGTAATGAGCATAGCAGGTCTGAGCTCTCTGCTTTTATTTGAGCTGACTGCAGTTTTCACTTTTGTTTATTCAGCTAGTGTATGAGATCATTACAATGAATTAATGAATGAAGTAGATGCTTTGCATTAAACGTATAGGATTTCAGCAGTCCAAATGAATGATAATTCATCTTCAGCGGAAGCGTTGCGTTGCGTTCTCTAAAGGACAAGACCAGGCCAGCACAGCCCGTCTCAATACAACACACTGTCACGGTTCGCGGCCGCTCCGGCAGCAGACAGCGCCAAGCCGCCGGTTCAGCACCGGACAGCGCCGCTGCCGCCACGTCAGCCTCCTAATGCACCTCACGTGCAGCAGCCTCGCCTCCGCTTCCTGGGCGGCTGTATAAGAAACTGTCTGCCCTGGCACCTGTTGCCAGTTCGTTGCCGTTTCTACAGATGCACGTACCAGCGATCCAGCAGTATCGTCTGGGGTGGGCCCACTCGACTCGACTTACCTGCCATCCGGTTATAAGTCGCACCCACGACTTCCTGTCTCAACGGTTCTGGTGGCCCACCATGCGGGAGGACGTCCGGGCTTTCGTGACGGCCTGTCCAGTATGTGCTCGGAACAAGACCTCCACGTCTACCTGCTCTGGTCTGCTCCGGCCCCTGCCTATTCCACACCGCCCATGGTCGCACATCGCCCTGGATTTCATCACCGGGCTCCCTCCGTCCCAGGGCAACACAGTGGTGCTTACAGTGGTCGACCGGTTCTCCAAGGCCGCACACTTCTTGGCGCTCCCCAAATTGCCGTCTGCTTGTGAGACCGGGGACCTCCTTGTCAACCACGTCTTCCGCCTTCACGGCCTCCCCTTGGACGTGGTTTCTGACCATGGGCCGCAGTTCACCGCTGACGCCTGGAAGGCCTTTTGTTCCGCTCTGGGAACCTCTGTCAG
The DNA here is from genome assembly GCA_027564635.1 of Typhlichthys eigenmanni. NCBI lineage: Eukaryota > Metazoa > Chordata > Actinopteri > Percopsiformes > Amblyopsidae > Typhlichthys > Typhlichthys eigenmanni. Next base: position 1,998 of record JAODUK010000075.1, on the reverse strand, counting down.
CCTATCCTCAGGCTACCACCCGCAGACCAACGGCCAGACGGAACGCGCCAATCAGGACCTGGAGACGGCCCTCCATTGTCTGGCATCGGCCAACCCCACCTCGTGGAGCTCCCTGATGTCGTGGGTGGAATACGCCCACAACACCCTCACCAGCTCCTCGACCGGCCTCTCCCCTTTCCAGTGCTACCTCGGGTATCAGCCGCCGCTATTTCCGGAGCAAGAGGAAGAGCTGGCTGTGCCCTCCGTACAGGCACACATGCAGCGCTGCCGTCGAACGTGGAGGAGGGCTCGGGGTCCCTTCTCCTCTCCTCTGCCAGGATGAAGGCCCAGGCTGACCGCCGCCGCGTTCCTGCTCCCGTGTACCGCCCTGGCCAGCGCGTGTGGCTGTGCGCTCGTGACCTGCCGCTCCGTGTGCCCTCCAAGAAGCTGGCTCTCAGCTTCATCGGGCCCTACGAGATCGAGGCTGTCATCAACCCCGCCGCTGTTCGTCTCATACTGCCCGCCTCTCTTCGGGTCCACCCGACCTTCCACGTGTCCCAAATAAAGCCTGTCTCCGACTGCCCTCTGTCGGTCCCCACGCAGGATCCTCCTCCACCCCGGATCCTCGATGGCGGCCCCGTCTACATGGTCCACCGGCTGCTGGACGTCCGTCGTAGGCGTCGGGGTCTCCAGTACCTCGTGGACTGGGAAGGCTATGGACCAGAGGAGCGCAGCTGGGACCCCCGGGGCCGGATCTGCGACGCGGACTTGGTCCGGGACTTCCACCGTGCCCATCCAGGCCGTCCAGGCCGTCCCGGCCGTCTGAGGCATGCGCCGAGTGGCGCTCCTCGGGAGGGGGGTACTGTCACCTGTTACGGTTCGCGGCCGCTCCGGCAGCAGACAGCGCCAGGCCGCCGGTTCAGCACCGGACAGCGCCGCTGCCGCCACGTCAGCCTCCTAATGCACCTCACGAAACTGTCCGCCCTGGCACCTGTTGCCAGTTCTGTCAGTGCCCCCATCTAGCCTTCGCTCTCTCTCTCTCTTTCTCGCTCTCGCTCTCGCGCTCGCTCTCTCTCTCTCTCGCTCTTGCGCTCGCTCTTTCTCGCGCTCACTCTCTCTCTATCTCGCTCTCTCTCGCGCTCTCTCTCTCTCTCGCTCTATCACGCTCTCTCTCGGAGCCTGACACCACAATCTGACCAACGATGGACCCAGCAAACACCAGCCAAACGAGGTCAGTGCAGGAGGACAGACTAAACATGCACCAGGCTCAGCTGGAATATGTGGGCAAGACCATGGAGAGCTTCACCGCCACAATGGCCAACCTCGCTGCTCAGATACACGAACTCCGAGCAGCGCAGGGTGAAGCCCGTCGACCATCGGCTGCCCTGTCGACCTCCGCCGAACCAGCACCGTCCGTTCTCCCCTCCCAGGAGCCCCGTCTGCCCCCCCCAGAGCATTATTCCGGTGATCCCGGGACGTGCCGGTCTTTTCTTTCACAATGTTCACTGATTTTCAAGTTACAGCCAACCACGTTTCCCTCCGAGGAGGCCAGAGTGGCATATGTCATCACACTCCTGTCGGGGAGGGCCAGGGAGTGGGGCACGGCGCTCTGGGACACCGATTCATCCGCCTGTCGGGACTTCGCCTCCTTTTCTAATGAGATGAGGAAGGTTTTCGACCACTCCAAGGAGGGCATAGAGGCGGCGCATGAGCTGCTGCGGATGCGGCAGGGAGGGCGCTCTGGGGACAGTGCCGGGCATCTACGGGTGCTTGCTTTTATTGTGGCAAGCAGGGACATCTGGTTGCCTTCTGCCCGGAAAAAGCGTCACCCCTACTCCCAGCTCCCCAGTCCTCAGAACCCTACTACCGGCCACACTGGAGTGGGAGGGCCAGCGCCATGCACTCTCTGTGCTGATAGACTCCGGGGCAGACGAGAGCTTCATCGACAACAAACTGCACCCCTGTGCCTTTTACTCTCACCGCCTCACGCCCACAGAACGCAACTACGACATCGGCAAC
>JAODUK010000074.1:19454-31889 GCA_027564635.1 Typhlichthys eigenmanni | reverse complement strand
GTGGTCATGTAGGTGGTCAGGTCATGTAGGTAGACAGGTCATGTAGGTAGACAGGTAGGTGGACAGGTCATGTAGGTAGACAGGACATGTAGGTAGACAGGACATGTAGGTGGTCAGGTCATGTAGGTAGACAGGACATGTAGCTAGACAGGTAGGTGGACAGGTCATGTAGGTGGTCAGGTCATGTAGGTAGACAGGTCATGTAGGTGGTCATGTAGGTAGACAGGTCATGTAGGTAAACAAGTCATGTAGGTGGACATGTAGGTGGACAGGTCATGTAGGTAGACATGTAGGTAGACAGGTCATGTAGGTGGACAGGTCATGTAGGTAGACAGGTCATACACCAGCAATTGTAAGCAAACAACATTCCGTTAGAATAACGACAGCATCACTTCCTCCATCTTCAAAATAATTGCTTTACAGCCTAAACCATAGAAAGATGATATGCACCTTTGAGCAAGAAGTTTGACGCCTGCCTGCCCCTGGGAACACCTGGGTTATAGTTAAAAGCCTGTGCTAAATGACCTCATTGTATAATCTCTGCTTTGGGGAAATTTACCTTGAGCAAACATGATCAACCAGGTAATAAGTCATGGATTTGTTTACTTAACGGCGACTGTGTGTGCTTGTACCTAAAGGTGTACTCCTTGATTGTGTTCCAGCCCACACACAGCTCACTGTTTATGTTTGAGCATACACGGAGGAGTGTGCCTTTGCTTGTGCGTGTGTTATAGACACATTTACTGTTTACAAACAGTGATGACGTACATAACATTCACACAGCAGCTTTTGTCATTTGCCCCAAGAGGACAAATAAAGGGTTGAACGTTTCTAGGAGTGCTTCGGTTCTTTTGTTAGCAGACGAAAGTACAAGGTGTCGTGACAGAATGTGAATGTCTGCCGAAAACTGACCCAAGCGGCAAAAGTGCATTCGATCTAATTTTTATCCTACTTTGAAGATATTTAAACTGGTAAAAAAAGACAGGAAAAATGACACATAGCAGGTGAAATGATGTTGAGTCATGAGGATAATTGTAAAAGTGTCCCCTCCCACTAAACTGCTAAGCTCCTCCCACAGCTGGAGGTTCTGTGTTCAGTCAACATTCTCCAGTTCATCTTCATCGCTCTGAGGCTTGACCGCATAATCAACTGGCCCTGGCTGGTGAGAGCGCACACATACACACACAATATCAACTGTTAGATTGTTTATTTGGATGTAGTTACATGTTTAACAAGCTGTGTGATGGTGGATGAGGTCATATTTATAACAATATGCAGTACACCCGCGCCCTCTAGTGGACAGATGTATGCATGTAATCTCAGGTGGTCACGGTAGTGTTGTCTGTGTAACTAACATGGCGGTGATGCAGTGTGGTCCTCCTGCCACCAGGTGGTGTGTGTGCCCCTGTGGATCCTAATGTCCTTCCTCTGCCTGGTGGTGCTCTACTACATCATCTGGTCCGTGCTGTTCCTGCGCTCCATCGACATCATCGCCGAGCAGCGGCGCACCCACATCACCATGGCGATCAGCTGGATGACCATCGTGGTGCCGCTGCTCACCTTCGAGGTGGGGGGGGCGCACACACACACACACACATCTATACTGTGTGCACCCACACACACATGTAGTACTGTACATAACACACACACACATCTATACTGTGTGTACACACACCCACTTATACGCACGTACACACATACACTTACACACACACACACACACACACACACACACAATGCAAAGGGAAGTGGTCTGTCATTTAAATCTCTCTCTCCCTCCCTCCCTCTCTCTCTCCCCCTCTCCCTCTCTCTCTCCCTCTCTCTCTGTCTCTGTCTCTTTCTCTCTCCCTCTCCCTCTCCCCCTCTCTCCCTCTCTCTCTCCCCCCCTCCTCCCTCCAGATCCTCCTGGTCCACAAGCTAGACGGCCACAACAGCCTGAGCTACTCCTCTGTGTTCGTGCCCCTGTGGCTCTCCCTGCTCACCCTCATGGCCACCACCTTCGGACAGAAGGGAGGCAACCACTGTGAGTTGTGATTGGCTGCTAGCTGGGCTGGCCTCCTGTGATTGACGGCAATATCAGGGAATTTTAATGAGTCTATTCCCGACATGGAAAGACAGGGAATTGTACCCCCCCCTCTCCCTCCCCCGAGTAAATCATGGAATATCAGGGAATATTTTGGTGACTGGACGTGGTATTACATTATGAGCATCTGCTAGCAGTTCTTGAAACTATTGAATGTCTGAATTGTTTACCTGAGTAGTACCGTCGCAAAATATGATCACATTCATTTCATAATTAATGAAGTGACAGTGAAACGTCAAGGAAAGGTCATGGGAAAAGTCAGTTAAAAGTCAGCGAATGTGACGTTTGACTTGAACCCCGGTGTGTATCATGTTACAATCCCACTTCCTGCCTCCTCCAGGGTGGTTCGGCATCCGCAAGGACTTCTGCCACTTCCTGCTGGAGCTCCTCCCCTTCCTGCGGGAGTACGGCAACGTGTCGTACGACCTGCGGCGCGGCGAGGACACAGAGGCGGCCGAGGACACGCCCGCGCCCGAGCCGCCTCCTCCGCCGCCGGCCAAGATGGCCCACGTGTTCCACAAGAAGACGGGCGTGGTCGTCACGCAGAGCCCCGGCCGCCACCTGGCCCCACCGCCCACGCTCTGCATCCACATGCCCGACTAGCCTGGGGTCTGGTGCCTTGGGCCTGGGGCCCGGGGCTGGACCGGAGCTAAGATGGCATGTGTTGGGGGTCCAAGATGGCCGCCCCACGGTTCCCACGGTTGACGGATGGACAGATGAACAGACTCTGCGGGGGCGGGGGAAACCCCCTCCCGCCCAGTTGTGGGTCTGGGCTGCGCAGGAAGCAGTTGGACTTCTCACACAAACTGTAAAGTGACTGAAATGACAACAATATGCATAACGGTCTCCCTTTTTAGCTATTCTTCATTCTTATTATTTTTATCATTATTATTACAAAGTACATAGAGCGGCCCCTAGAGGAGCTCCCGGGACCTTCTGAGATCTTCTACTCTGGTCTGATGCAGGCAGGCGGTGGATTGGGAGGTTGGGAGGTGTTAAAAGTTCAGAGGAGCATTACAGGACTATTGATCGGGTCTGCCCTCCCTACACACACGCACACCACTTTAGACAAGGTGGGCAATATAATAATAAGGTTTAAACTGTTTTAGCACTTTCTGGGCGGCTTCTCTGCGGAGAGAGGAGCTGTCGATGTAAATTAATGTAGCAGAGGTGGGTGAGATGGGGACCTTGTGGAGCGGGGGGCTTTGTTAGACTACAGACCTGCGTTCTGGGACAGTCCTGGGCCAAATATTGTTATCGATCACCTTCTCAGGCCTGTGCGTTCGCACCTTGGACCAGGTAGGCTGGGCTGGGCTTCCGTGCGCTAGCCCGGGAATGCTGTGGCGTTGCCAAATGTGTTAGGTGTGACTGAGTTTGGTTGGTTGTTTGTTTTCCACACTGAGATGTTTCCACATGTAAACGTCACAACTTGGATCAATTCTTTAGTCTTTTGTTGTTGCGGCTTTGTACAGAACAAGCTTTCAGGGGGTTTGGTTAAACTCAAGCGTCGATTTCACAGACATGGATTAAACCTAGTCTTAGACTAAGAACTGTTTTCATAGGAGATCTTGAATTAATTTTTCTTTTTAGTTTTGGACTACAGGCTTTATGAAACCGACCGACTGTGAAACCGACCCTAAACTTGTATCCTAAATTAGTCCACAGTGCTAAGCCCTATGTTGTACATTCTTGAGCCCTGTTCCACTTAATAAACTGGCCTCCATCTTTGTTTTCTCAGCCAGTTTTTCTCTCTGGTGAAGGGGTGTGAGGTGTTTATCACTTGTGTGATAGACCTTTGGTCTGACCTGCTTACCCCTCTGTTGTAACGTTGGTAACTACTTCAGGAACATTCCTTGGCAGTTATCTGTTGAGGGCCACATTTACGTTACTGTGATTCACCGGACAGGCTATAATGAAGATATTGTATAATATAAAATATAGTTGGCGTTAGTCTGCATATGCGGGTGTGTGTGTGTATGTGGAAGCTGTGGCTTGATCATCTTATAAAGAGGCATAAATGGGGTCATCTTTATCTTTTTTCTTGTTTTCCCTCATAAAATGAATACCTTTTTTTTGTAGTTAAACTGTCCATCGAATTACAGATATTAATATCTCAGATCAAAACGCGGACATACAACCACATCCTTGGCATGTCTACAGCGTGAACGATACAAATAAACAATGTTTTAGGTTGCGTTCGTGTGGCTCTATTTCATTATCAATAAAACCATGTAATGACTGTTGAAACAGACCAGTGTTTTGTTTTGTTCATCTCAGACGGCAATTACGCTGTAATTCAACAAACCAATGAACCTAATGCAGTTACTGTGAAATATTTAGTTGCCACGCTATATTTACTGAGGATTTTGTCACTTGTAATCATTTTAAGAATGGTGCTTAAAAGCAAACCGATGCTGCCATCTAGTGGCATCCAGCATGTACTACAAACCTTCAGCATTGCACCTGGACAGCTTTTCCTCATGCATCTTTTGCACGTTTCAAATTTTGGGAGCAGAATTTGATTAATTTTCTCCAATTTTAAATTGTGATTCTAAATATGAAAAGCATAACGTTGCTGCCATCTAGTGGCATCCAGCATGTACTGCCCAACTACAAACCAGATCGGTTACCAGTGTGTAAATCAGACCAGAGGGCTGGCCATACTAAATAACAACCTTTATTGGAACATCAAATGAACATGGGTAACTCTTCATACAAACCACTGGAGCATCGTGAACGTCAACAAGTGACATCACACGTGACCTAAAAGGTTCTCAACATACAAAGACCACCGCTATATTAATATTTACAGTTTCCGGAAAGGGAGAAGATGGTGGTCGGTCCAGGAGATGTATATCGTGTGTAGGAGACTTTATGAGCAAGTGTGGGTGTTACATAAGGAGAGTTAGCTTGTATGTGTTCGCGTTACATTAACAGTTTGAGGTAGTAAGTTAAACGACATAAAGGAGGTTGTGTGTGACGGCTCCAGGCGTTAGTGTAGATGGTAGTTGTGCATGTGTGTCTCTATGACAATGCTCCGCGTGCACAGTACAGCTGGTAGACTGTTCTGCTCAGTGCAGGGCCCAAGTTCCTGGTGAAGACAGACAGGAACACAGGGATTGGTCACTCCGCTTGTCAATCAAAACACACCAGGTCTGACATTTAATGTTTGCACATTACTTCATATGATGTTTAAACGTATCGAAACTAACCTCTGGAATTTTCCGCATTTGATAGCGGACAACAGCTTCTCTTTCTCCGTTTCACTGGAACACCGGTCGTAGGCTGAGAAAAGACTAGGAGAGAGAGAGAGAGGGAGAGAGAGAGAGAGAGAGAGGGAGAGGGAGAGAGAGAGAGAGAGAGAGAGGGAGAGAGAGAGAGAGAGAGAGAGGGAGAGAGAGAGAGAGATAGAGGGAGAGAGAGAGAGTGAGTGAGAGAGAGAGATAGCGTGAGAGAGAGAGAGGGAGAGAGAGAGAGAGGGAGAGAGAGAGAGAGGGAGAGGGAGAGGGAGAGGGAGAGGGAGAGAGAGGGAGAGAGAGAGAGAGAGATTAAGTCCGGGACACACTGCAAGCGATCCGCTCGTTGCGTTGTAGCTGAAAATGGGTGGCTTGTTTACATTCCAGGCTTTGGTTGCCTAGGTAACCCTCTCGTATACATTTCCCACTCTAAATGTTTCAGTCAATCTGTCAGTCAACGGCATCCGAAGCTCCCGTTAACCTCATTGACGTTCTGTTGTCTCTTATCGCTGCTGGTCGCTTGCAGTGTGGCCCGGGGCTTTACATGTCACTCTGAGCTGTGTGGCAATGTGTTACCTGCAGGGGGTGCTGTAGAGCTCCAGGATGGCAGCTGCTTTATCTCCAGAGAGACCGCTGATCTGCATCAGCTGCCTGGCGAACAGCTCTCTGACAGTCTGGCTCTGTCACGCACACACACAGACACACACACACACATTGTACTAATGATGAAGCACTGGAAACACACACACACACACACCTTGTTCTTGATCGCTCCGTGGCTGAACTAAGTGACACATGAACACTGAGCTACGAGAGAGACGAACACACATTCCTAATGATGTAGTGGTGGACACGCACGCACGCACGCACGCACGTGCACACACACACACACACACCTTGTTCTTCAGCGCTCCATGGTTGAACTCGGAGAAAGACATGAGAGAACAGGAGATGCCACCTCCTCTCTCCTCCACCGCCCCTCCATCTCCCTCCAGCTCTCTGGAACGGCAGACCAGCGTACAGTTCTGAGGGAGAGAGAGAGAGAGAGAGAGAGAGAGAGAGAGAGAGGGAGAGAGAGAGAGATTTGGATGTGTAGTAGATTGCAGGATCAGCTCTACAGAAATCACAAAGTTTTGCGAAGATCTGGCATGCTGTATGTAAAGATGCACACAGTGTGTGTGTGTGTTTTACCTGGTACAACCTAGCAAGGTGTCTGGTCATGACAGCGAGGTAGCCTGCAGACTCCTTCACATCCTGGACTCTCTTGACGAAGAACCCGTCCACCACCTGTGACACGCACGCACACACACACAAACACATACATGCACGCACGCGCACGCACACGCATGGTATGTTTAGGCGGAGATTAGATTGTTAACCTACATTGAATACACATCTTAATGTTTCAAATGAGAAAAGAAGCATCCTTAAGCGTACTTACATAAGTGACATTAATTCCGTTAATAAGTGACATTTTATTCTACTTTAATTATCAATATGATTAATGTCATCCCAGAGACACCAGCAGTCACAGGAAGTCACCCTGATAGGCTGATAGTCTGCAGCATGGGTCTCTATGGTGTGTGTCTACCTGTGTGTTGACGATGGCTTGCTGCAGTGTACTTTCAGGAATACTGAGGCGCGAGGCTGCAGTTCCACACTCCTCCACTAGGTAGATGGGCTTCTTCAGGCCACACCGCTTCAGGCGAAACTGACACACACACGCGCGCACGCACACACACGCACACACACGCGTTATGTGTGAATAGCGGGCAGGATAGTTGTACAGTATATGTATACTAATTAATGTAACCATCTCAAATTGCATTTCGAGACAATATTCAAATTTGTAATTTTCAATTCAGTGTTGAGAAAACCTGGCCTGACATTGCACGACACGTCCGCATTCGATTTTTGGAAGGAGGGAGGAGACTTTTCCCCGATGGAGCCTCTCCGTGACCTCTGACCTTGACAGGACACGACACGTGCAAACACACACACACCTTCTGCTCTCTGAAGCGGCCGTCGATGATGCTGCCACACAGGTCGTCCATCCTCTTTCTCTCCACGATGTAGTCCAACACAAGCTCCCTGCCAGAGGGGGCACGCCCTGCACGCGCACACACACACACACACATATACATGCTAGAGGGGGCACGCCCTGCACGCACACACACATATACAATTGCTAGAGGGGGCACGCCCTGCACACACACACACACACATGCTAGAGGGGGCACGCCCTGCACACACACACACGCACACATATACATGCTAGAGGGTGCACGCCCTGCACACCCACACACTAATGGGGGAACGCAGCTGCCTTGCACGCGCACACACACACACATACACACAACACCCAAACATACACACACATATATACACACACCCCTTTATCACTCACTGTGTTAAAATTATATTTAATTGTTAGAGAGGTTCAACTAAATGTAAGTGTTACCTTAAGTGTAACTCCAAATGCACTAATAATTACAGAACCACTTTCCAAGCAGTGTACATCTATTGTGCCTTGTGTAACGGAGACTGTTCCTGGGGTCCTCACAGTGACAGATAGATAAACGAGTCGGCCATGACAGTTCGACGTTCAGCTGGCGGACCACCAGGAGATTTGCGTCGCTGACCTTTGACCCTTGATAATCACACCACCCATTATGGTGATAGTCTGCACATAAACACAGTCTGAAAGTAAGGGTAAGGTGTGTGTGTGTGTGTGTGTGTGTGAGAGACCTGGTATGGGCTGGACCTTCTCACGGGCCACCCACAGGAAGTCTCCCACATTCAGTTTCCTAATGTCAAAGGTCACGTTGTTGCTCTCAAGCTCTGTAGCTAGCTCCTGCTTGCGATGACCGTTACCGCTGTGCACACACACGTAGATGTTTTTATAAACGCACACAAAGATTTTTTTTATAAATGCATACACATAGAAAGTTTAACACACACTGTATGGCAAGCCATTTTGACATTTATTTTCCAAGACTTACTAGTGTCTATTTATTAAATACTAGCATCTATTCCATTAGATACTAGTATCTAAATTATAGATACTAGTATCTTCAGAATAGATACTAGTATCTTCAGAAAAGATACTAGTATCTAATGAATGGATACTATTAAGTCTTGGAGAATAAATGTCAAAACGGCTTTCCAATACATACTGTATATAAAAGTTAAAGACTAGACGTTTTTACAAACACACACACACACAAAGTACACTTTTTATAAAAGCGAACATCCGTTAAGAGTAAAACATCGTACCCAGTTGTTTCTATAAAGTCGACACACAGGACGATCTCGTAGCTCCCCGGTAGAAGACGCCCAGCATCCGGCCTCGCGCTCGCTGTGGATGAAGCCTGGGCCCTTCCTGGGTCGCTCTGCCCAGCGGGCTCCCTCCTCGCCTGGGCAAGACAGGCTGCTGGCCTGGCATAGCAGTTCATGGCAAAGCTGATCATTTCTATGTATCTAACAGTATATCTAACGTCAAAAGAAATGTACTCTATGTATTGAAGGTGCTATGCACACTAATCTTAGCATATGCAGTTAAGCAGCATTAAAGATAAGTGAATTTAAGCCTTTATTTTAATAACTGGTTCTTATTCCTTATTTTAACTTTTATATATTCTCTATGGTTATCATTTCTGTATTTTCACTTGGAAAGCACGATATGATTGTTATCCCTCTCTCTAAAACACCTTTAGCTGCAACTCTTGCATGACAAGTGCTATACAAATAAAATCTTCTATTATTATTATTATTATTATTATTATTTCATAGAAATATAAAGTGCGCTTGTACCCTCTGGAGGACCAACTACTATTTGTGTGGCAGTTGCACAAACTGGATTATTATTAGTAGAAGAAGAAGAATGATCAGAAGGATTGCCTCAATAGCACAGAAACAGCACTAACCGAGCTGATCAAACTTAATGAGCCATGAAAACAGATGCCTGGAAGTCACATTTCCTGCACATCCCACTGTCTCTACTGTAACTAGTGGAAACTGGGACTGATAACACAAAATGCTGATGAATCTCCAATACAAATGCAAAGGTATAAAAAACATGAATTGCCGTGTTATTCCACCGATCACCAAAGGTGTCACTAGAATGCAGACAGCCGGGAGTCAGTGGCATCGGCGCGCACGCTCACCAAACCCTCTCCTCCTCCTGCTCCTCTTCCTGCTCCTCTTCGTCCAGCGTGAGGTCCACAACCCCAGGAGCGTCGCCTTCATACTCCATCTTCTCCTCCACCTCTCCTTTGCTCCCACTCTCCTCCTCCTCTGTGTCCCTCTCTCCTCTCCTCCCCCGCGCGCTCTCTCCCTCGCCCGCCCCCCGCTGCTCCGGAGGCTCCAGCCTGGCTGCTAAAGCCACGCCCTCCTCGGTCAGACAGTACCTGGAGGGTGGGGGGGGCAAGAAGAGCGGTTCACAGAGCTGTGTTCTGCTTGGCAGGCACATTAACAGGTATAGAGGAGACAGGACACTTGTAGAGTTGTGAATGGAGAACTATGGGAAAATTATGAAACGGCAGATATGGCAGTTGGAGGAAAATAATCCACATTTTAACACATGACATAATCCAAAAGAGCCAATCGTCTGCTGTATAACTGCCTTAACCTGTTTAATCCAATTGTGTGGTTGCATTGACGTCAGCCACCTGCCTATATGGCCTTCCTAAATAACTGCCGGGGGCGTTTCAAATATGGCTGCCGAGTGGCGAGACTTGCCTAGAGGGTCTTTGGCTATAGTCAGCTAATTGTAAGACAATAAACTTACATATTCATCAAATATCTCCTTGCATTTAGCTATTTTACCATTCTTTGTGCATGCTGAAAAAAAGAATCTGATACTTCTACACAGCTCTGGATCCATAAATAGGAACATAAACAATGTGGCGGACACCGCTCACATCAACAAAGCTGTAGCACTACACTTTGCTTCATAGTGCGCTTCTATATGTGGAGTGGATATTGTCTTGATTTTAACTCAAAGTTAGCAAGCATTCTCGATAATGACTGACCTTGCCTTCAAATACATTTAAATTGTGTGTGTGCGTGTGTGTGTACCTAGCAGGGTTGTGTGTCTTCAGAAGCAGGTTCTTCTGAATCAGTGTGCTGACGGTAGACCAAGCTGTATATTTACTGCCTAGCTCTGGCTGTACACACACACACATGCACGCACACACACACACAATTTCCATAATTCAGTCTAATTTTCTGTCCATTTTTGGCTCCAATATCAATATTTTAAAGTAAAATATTTTACGATATGGGAGTGTGTAATCGTAAATAAATAAAGAAATAAATTGTATACACGCTTGTTAAGCACAATGTTTTATTTTAAATGATAATTTAATAATAAAAAAAATCTATATACTTTGTCAGAGTCAAGGCTGTTTGTGTGCGCACGTGTGCAAATTTGTGTGTGTGTGTGCACTGACCACGGTGAAAGACTTGTCGCAGAGGGGCTGGGCTTGTGTTTGTAGCTCCATTTTAAACATGAATCCTTTGTCTCCTATAATCTGCAACATATGAGACATACAGTATAAACATGTCTCATATAAGCTGTAACATATGAGACATACAGTATAAACATGTCTCATATAATATATAACATATGAACCATACAGTATAAACATGTCTCATATAATATATAACATATGAGACATACAGTATAAACATCTGTCATATAATATATAACATATGAACTATACAATATAACCATGTCTCATATAATATGTAACATGTGACATATGAGACATACAATATAAACATCTGTCATATAATATATAACATATGAACTATACAATATAAACATGTCTCATATAATATGTAACATGTGACATATGAGACATACAATATAAACATGTCTCCTGTGGTTTGTGACATATAATACAATATAAACATGTCTGTGGTTTGTGACATATGAGACATACAATATAAACATGTCTTCTGTGGTTTGTGACATATGAGACAGACTGCACAGACAGCCAAGCGCAGGCAACATGAGATAGTGATGACTTAGTCTGCCGTACCTGGGAGTGCCTGTAGAGGGCGAGCAGGACAGCATGGCCACCAGACCTCTTCTGGGGAACGTACTCTCTCTGTTTCCTGCCTTTCCTCTGCTCTCCTTTCGCCTTCCCTTCGCTCTGCGGAATCTTGCTCTGTCACGCACACACGCACACTTTATATGTTCACATGTAAAGGGACGTTTTATAACACACACACACACACACATCTGCGTACCTTTCTACGGGGAGCCAGGCTGCTGTTCACAGACTTCCCAGGAGGGGGCGCTGCATTAGGCAGGGAGTGTATGGAAGCGTTTGGACCTGCAGAGAAGAAGACACAGAGAGAGACAGAGACCCTGATTATTATGCTACACATATGATGATGTTTGACTATTTCAAAGAAAATTCTTCGAGTCAAGAAAATCTCAGTATTAGATTGTGAAAATATGTCATTAGTAAGACTACAAACCCCGTGTCACGTAAGGGCTCCTTGCTACTCAATACACCGCTCTCTCTCACCGTTCTCTCTGTAGTACCGCTGTAGTCTCTCGTCCAGCATCTTACAGATGCCGTCTCCAAAGTTCTGCAGGATCTTGGCCTCCTTGGCCGTCTGCAGCGGGAGCGGGTATTTGTTCAGGGAGTTGATGGCCTGGAAGGGAGAGAAGAAATACACTTTTCTGCTTAGGGTTAACATTGAATAGCCTGGTGTTATCAGACACAATAGTACCTTTGTGAAGATTAGAAGATATAAAGAAGATAGAGAAGATCTTGCCACGCTCCATTGGGAAGTGTCGTCGTTGCCTCCTACCTCTGGTTCATTGTGATTAAAGCTATTGGAGAGTGTTGAACCAAACTGCTTTGATCGCCTCATCTAGCTCTACCATTTATAAACATGTATAAACACACCTCATCTAGCTCCACCATTTATAAACATGTATAAACACACCTCATCTAGCTCTACCATTTATAAACATGTATAAACACACCTAATCTAGCTCTACCATTTATAAACATGTATAAACACACCTCATCTAGCTCTACCATTTATAAACATGTATAAACACACCTCATCTAGCTCTACCATTTATAAACA
>JAODUK010000074.1:0-19354 GCA_027564635.1 Typhlichthys eigenmanni | reverse complement strand
ATCTAGCTCTACCATTTATAAACATGTATAAACACACCTCATCTAGCTCTACCATTTATAAACATGTATAAACACACTTCATCTAGCTATACCATTTATAAACATGTATAAACACACCTCATCTAGCTCTACCACCATTTATAAACATGTATAAACACACCTCATCTAGCTCTACCGTTTATAAACATGCATAAACACACCTCATCTAGCTCTACCATTTATAAACATGTATAAACACACCTCATCTAGCTATACCATTTATAAACATGTATAAACACGCTTTATTTATCTCACTAACCCACCCTGATTGGACCGCCAGCAGGGTGGCTTTGTGAACGCTAACGATAACAGGGTTTCCAGACTACAATCTCAGTTAAATAAATTGAGCTGAGAGCAACAGTCAGGCGGAGCCAGGCTGAAAATGTAATCCTTTGTGTGTGTGTGTGTGTGCGTGCGTGCGTACCGTTTATATACTTTCATACTGTATGTGAATGTGAAGGATCTCTCTTTAATCAGTCAGTCAGACATATATCAATAGACAGACACACACACACACACACACACATATATACACAGTACATAGACAGACAGACACATACACACTGACTGACAGACAGACACAGACATAAACACACACACACACACACACACACACCTCCTACCTTTTGGTAGGTGTGCTGGGCCTTCTGGCCCTTCTCCTTGGCCTGGTCTCGGAGCTCCGTCAGCCACTGCAGGAACAGCGGGTTGGGACACGCCGGCAGGGCCCGCTTACGGCCCAGCCGCACCGGCTCCTCCGCGGCGGGCATCGTGCACGTCGTACGCTGGCAGTCGGACACGGGACGCCAAAATGGGTCATTATATAGGCTACGTCAGGGCTATTCAACTCCGGTCCTGGAGGGCTGGTGCCCTGCATGTTTTAGATCTCTCCCTGCTCCAACACACCTGATTATAATGACTAGGTCGTTATCAAGCTTCTAACAATTCAGTAATTATAATCAGGTGTGTTGGAGCAGGGAGAGATCTAAAACATGCAGGGCAGCGGCCCTCCGGGACCAGAGTTGAATAACCCTGGGCTACGCCATAAACTCTTATTAAACTTTTATATGCTGCCAAAACGCCATAATTGCAGTTTGACAGCACTCAGCAGATGTAGCCATGGCAAACCATTTCAGTGTATTGTTATAACGGTGCATAAAAATAAAGTATAACGGTGCATAAAAATAAAGTACTTTTCTTGGCCTAACTGCGCATGTCATTGTGTTTTAGTGCTTCTGAAGTGCTGTCCAGAGAAGAGATGTTTTATTAGCCAAAAGTAAAATTAGCTCTACCTCTTAATTTTCATAACGAGTCATTTTACAACTTGATTTACCCAGTTAGTGATAACCAAGACCACAATAGAATAGATCAATATCTATTTTATGAGCACTTCACTGGTGTGGCATTTAGCCTATTTATGTGGAACGTTTGTTTAATTCTTGTTAAATTAAGTGAAGCAATAAACGTAGTCCACTGTATCTAAAATACCTGCAGTTATACTCTACTGTCTTACTCATGTGTTGTTTATAGTGTACTAATACAGTGAGTAATGTGTATGGCTATCAAATGAAACAAGGCATGGTGTGGAACGTGATATGATAACCTATCTTTTATAAAGGCTGCCCGCACGCGCAGGCGTTGTTAATAATAACAATAATAACAATTATAATAATAATAATAATAAATACTGCTACTACTACTACTACTACTACTACTAATAATAATAATAATAAAATTGATAAACTAAAATGTAGACTAAAATAATCCACCTTGTAGGCTATATGGGGGACAAGTCTGGAGCTTTGTACAGTGTGGAAGTGATGTCATTCAAATATGATTTTATATTACACAGTCAAAACAGTCAAAAATACTAGTTTGGACTTTCTCAACATCAGTTAGCCTGCCAGTTAGCTCTTGAAACTCAGCAACTAGCCTGGCTTTGGCGCATGTTTGCAATAACTTTCACGCTCCATTAGGAATAATAAAGATAAGAAAAATATGATTCTTATAGTCCTGTATCAGTGTGTTTCATAGAATGGTTTATGAACCTGGGTTATGAATATATGGGAGAACGTTTTACCTTCCCAGACACTTCCAATCCGCTGGCGCCGTTTGTTCAACACACGGCTCACATCCGTGTTGACATAAATCACATGGTCGCGTAATCTCGCGAGAGTAACCACGGCATAGTGTTAACATGAACGAAGAAATTGTAGTCAAACACCGACATCTAGTGGTAAAATCTGTAATTGCACTTTTTTTTTTTTTTAAGTTTTAGTTGAGACCAGTCGACTGTGCAACATCATCACATATTTACGTTTAGACATAGGCTATGCATTTGCACCACATTAGGTAGACGGAAAATGTCTAAATAAGGCTATTCAAAAACAAGTCCGTGTTTGAGGACCGTTATTATTATTATTATTAATTTTATTCTTGTTACATCCGTGCGCCTCCGGGTAGAGCAGAAACAGGCTCCCGTTACCGCCCTGGAAGCTGTGAGAGATTCCATCAACAAGACTCAACAGAGACCGGAATTTATCTCATCCCCCTTCAACAGGACGACTCTCTTCTAGAATCAGGCTGCAGACGATCGTGCCTATAAATAGGTAGGCTTTTGGGAACAATGTTTGTAGACTGCAGCAGAGTTCCGTGTTAGTGTGTTGCCGACCACGATTATTTTATTCTTCTTAAACCTTATTGACTGAAAAAAATACGTTTGGCGAAGCGAGGCGAGGCTACGTCTACACAGCCCTGGCTCCACAAATAGGAACACAGACAGAGTGCTGCAGACCCCACACAACAACAACATCTTGGCCTTCGCAATGCGTTTCCAATGTGGTGTGGGCCAGAGCTTCTGAGGGCACACCCTATACGGCCTTGAATTGACAGATCTTTCTGTTTCGAGTTGGAATATCACCTGCTACTATACATTTCTGCACCAGAATAATACACTGGACACCAAACTCATGTTTGCATAATATATTAATCCCTTTAATGAATAAAGTTAATGGAATAGAAAACGTCCACTGTACAGAGAAGAGAACCCCTAAGTCAGTATATACATACAGATATGCAGTAAGGCACACACAAAGTATATATTTATATATCTCCATGAACACATGGCTACAAGGCACACATCATGTCAACATAAAGCTCTGCACATGCTTTCAAGCAGATTCTTGGCCATTCCTGCAGGTCTGCCACCAGTGCCACGCCCCCCCCCCCCCTTCCCCATCTCTTGATTGGCTGTCTGTGGCAGGTGGTTGCCACCCCTCTCTCCTGATTGGCTGTTTGTGGCGGGTGTCAGGGAGGGCTGACAGGGTCCCGATGTGTCAGTCAGTCCACATCCCTCTATACATGCCAACACATTTTTACCACTTTCATCTCCCCCACCCTACTGTCCGCCAGATCCGGTCGTATCGTCGCTCTCCTCCGTCCCTCTGGGCGACCCGGACGTCGACCCCCCCTCCCCTTCCTCCTCCTCCTCCTCCTCCTCCATCTCCCCCTCCTCTCCCTCTCCCCCGACCCCCTGCCCGGCTAGGCCCCTGCGCGCGGCGGCCTTGCCCCGCTGCAGCAGGTGGGAGCGTGGGTGCAGCGCCACCAGGTGGGCGAGGAGCAGCTCCTGCGAGGCGGCCGTGTGGCCGCACTCCTCGCACACGTACAGCTTGTTACGGCGCTCCTTGTAGGCGTACTGCTGCGTCACGCCGTGGATCTTCCTCATGTGGGACTCCAGGGAGCAGCGCTGGGTGAACGCCTTGTCACACAGGGAGCACTTGTAGGGACGCACGCCTGGGTGGGGGGGGAGAGAGAGAGAGAGAGAGAGAGAGGGAGGAATGGGTTACGGGGAGAGAGATAGAGAGAGAGAGCGAGAGAGAGAGAGAGAGAGAGAGAGAGATGTGGGTGTGCGTGCATGTTATCGTGTGTTACCTGTGTGCGTGCGCACGTGTCTCTTCAGGTCGAAGGTGTCGTTGAAGCCCTTCCCACAGAAGGAGCAGGGGTGTCTCTTGGTGTCGCTGTGACACTTCATGTGCCTGTTGAGCAGCCGCTGGTACTGGAAGCCCTTCTGACACACCTGTGCACGCACACACACACGCAGAGACAAGGTCAGACAGACGTTTGGTCCACGGCTGCAGTAGGCTAGTCTCGGAGAGTCAGCCTTTAGGTCTGGGACAAAGTGCTGGCTAAGTGCGTCAATGCCCACCTTCTTGACAGCAGATGTATTTGATTGACATGCATGTCAGCCAACTATGTAACACAATGTCCAAATTGAACGTTAAAGTTACAATGAGGAATTTGTTGGAAAACTAAACAACACAACTGGCTGTTTACAGGCCTTGTACATCTGTACAATAGGCTACGGTTAGTGCTTAAAATAAATGTAACATTTTATTTTGTTAAATAAAAGCACTGCGCTATCGTCGCACCATATATTACAGCTACATACTTTAGTGACAATGCTAACAGCCAGGGCCGGCCCAACGCATAAGCGAACTAAGCGACTGCTAAGAGCCCAGTGACCATCAGGTACATTTTGTTTAATTATGCCAATGACCGCGACCTTAAAGAATAAGTCTGAAGATGGATGGATGGGTGAATTATGACAATGGTTGGTAATCATTCAAATCAATTATAGCTAGCTGCATGGTTTGATAAATTCCTGCTGCCTCTGTCAGAGCTGGGAGCCTATCATTCATCATTCACAAAAAGCAAAGCCACCAAAATGGACTTTCAGTGACAGAATAGTTAAAAGAAGACTATATTAAATAACTTGCAAGGCAAAGGTTCCATGACTAATTACAGTATTTTACTGTATACATTAATGGCTTTAATTGATAGGTCAGTCAAGTTATGATCATCTTACAGTATGTTAGCAAGGTAGCTAGTGATAGTTTTTAACATTAGCTAGGTTAACAAAATATAGCTAGATTCCTCTTGTTCAAATCAAAATTTCTCCTAACTAGCTTGATACTACACATACATCTAAGTGGATCTAAGATTTAATTAAATATGGGATCATCTTAATCGACCTAGATGTAAGCAGTTTGTAAATTATAGAAAGATAGCAAATTAATTATTTTAACTGGTTGGTTTAAAATAAAATCACCTGTACAGCAGATACCCATACTGCATTATATTATGTAACCTGATGCCTAGATTTTGTGTTTTTATTTACATAAAAAAAAAACATTTGCAACCTAATTTTATGGAGAAAAGTAACAAAATTATGCTTTAAAATTTTACATTAACAATAACGGGTGTGTTAGATTTACAGTTGGTGTGCGAATGATCAAACATCGACAATAGTGAATATTTTTTTCTGCTGCAGATGCGGTGGGGGCCCCCAAATCAAATTCTGCTTAGGGCTCCTTTAAGGCTTGGGCCGGCTCTGCTAACAGCCAATGGAAATCGACAGTATCACTTCCCGAAAGTCAGAGAGTCCTGTGTCGAGCTTACAGTTGTATATGTATCAGACCTTCAGCACAGAGTGGCTTAGGATTGAAAGGATCCAAAAGGCTGAGTTAACTGTCCCCGGTTTCCAGCATAGAGAGGCCAATGGGGGGCGCTGTGCTCCACTGTAGTTTTGCCTATGCTCTCTGGTGGACCAACCACAAAAGACTCGATTCAAAGTGCAGGAATGGCTGCACCCTCTACAGGTTCAATGCGTTATTGCAACTGCTTTATAGGATTGGCTGAATGTACAAGACGATTTGTTTTGGCAAGTGACATGTGCATACAAGTGCTCTGTTTAAAATGTAGAATGTGCTGTTCCTTTAAATGGAGGCCAAAATAAACTCAAACATAATATATTGAGACTAGGGATGGGACGATATACAATTTTATAATTTATTTTGATAAAAATACTCAAGATACATTTTATCGTGGTCAATGTCCATTATCGGGATAATCATGCATATGTATCACATAAGTATGAACATCTTGATGAAGCTGTCTAGCTCACTTGCACAGTCCAATTGTATGATTTTTTAAAAGGTATTTATTAGCCCATATATTTCCAGTCAATTGTCACCATGGCACAAGGTTTGGCTTGCCCACTTTATCCCACATAACAAAGATAAATCGGAACAAAATGAATACAATTATACAATACACGTCCTATAACACAATAAAATATTTGAATCACATTCCATTGTGATTCCATTCGACTGGATGCAAATCCAGTATGTTTTAAGTATCATTTTATGACTTAAGGATATTTTCATGATAATCGGGGTAATATTGTTTATCACAATAAGTTTGGCCAGGATAATCGTGATCATATGAACTTTTCAGTTCTGCAACTTATTCCCATGCCTGATTGAGACCTATAGCCCCATTTACTGTGATGATGCCATGTGTAAGCATGTGTGCTTAGCATTTAAATATGGCGTAGCGCAATAAGATGCCAAGCTAGCAACGTTTGTTACAGGTATCGACGACGCTAGCAGCCCCGGCGTCAGAATGCCTTAGAAGCTGTAGTGCGGACCGGCATAGAGCATAATGCTAACAAACACATTCTAGCTAGCTAACATCTACATACCGTATATATATACGGCTCAGGTGAAGTCCAGACTGAGGGGAAACAACTCCTAGTACGCCTTTTAGCACCACGGCTCACCTGGCACATGTAGGGCGAGGTTGCTTCCCCGCGCAATGAACTTTGAACCCCGGGCGGCGCGGGTGCCGCGGCCGGCGTGGTTGGCAAGGCGACAGCCATCGGCACCATCGCCACGGCAACGAGGGCTTCCGGGGCTGGGCGGTGCGGGGCAGCTGGCAGCGGAGGAGGAGGGAGAGCGGGGGGAGGGGTGCGGGAGTCCCTGGGCAACTCGCCTGTTGTTACCTGGGGGAGGGAGTTCAAAGGTCAGGACTGCTGTTCAGACTTCACCTGTCTGTCTATTAATCTGTCAGACAGATACGCACTGTAGACCGACCGACAGACAGTTATAGTTCCATCGCCGTACCTTTATCTTTGACCGCACGTACGTGGAGCCCAGCGACCTCCTGCTGACCTTTGACCTCTCCTCCGAGGGCGCGGGAGGGCTGCGGGGGCGCCCCAGGGCCGTGCACGACGGCAGCTGGGCGTGCGTGTGCGGAGGGTCGTACAGGGGGGCGTGCGCGCCCCTGGAGAGGCAGAGGGGTGGGGCACCCTCGGCCGGGCTGGCCTCGAGCTCCGTCTGAAGGACCGCCGAGGGAAAGATGGACACTACAGGCAGTGGAGAGAGAGAGAGAGAGAGAGAGAGGGGGGGGGGGAGATATGGAGGGAGGGAGAATTTAATAATCTGGGGTTGTAGTTCCTTTTAATAAGATTCAAAAATGTACAGTCACTTCATGAAGCTACATAAAGTAGTCTACACTGTCCCTTTAAGAAGGTATAAAAACGACATTGTCCCGTTTAATAAGCTTTAAGTACACTGTCCCTTTTGATAAGCTTTTTAAAAGTACACTGTCCTTTTAAGAAGCTATATAAAATACTCCGTCCCTTTAAAAGGCTACAATAAAGCATAATAATCTGGGGTTGTATAGTTTGCACTGTTCCTTTTAATAAATAAAAAGTACACCGTCATTTGAAGAAGCTGCAAATAACTAGCAATCCTTTCAGCAATCTAAAACAAAAAAGTGAGCCTTTATGAGTCGAGATCTGTGAGGGTGATGATCTCTGGGTGCGTTAAGCGGACTGAATGTTCTGAACGTTCAATTAACTTTTTCACTGACACGTTTCCTTGAAAACGTTTGAAACGTTCTTGATCTACATTCTCATGCGTTTAATGTTGCTCAGTGCCATATAGGAAGTTAGCTGCATATTATTCTGGGTGTTTTATGTTTTTGTGAGTATTGTGACTATTTAGTACCAGCATCAAATGTCGCTATCATTACATCTTTCCATCTTAAATGTATGACGTCTGATTCTGATATAATGCTTGAAATTCAAAATCGGAATATGCTGACAGCCATTACGGACATATCCTTCAATTGGAACCGTGGTTCTAGTGCCACGTTGGTACCATCATCATGTGTGCATATGTATAGAAGATATATAATCATATACAGCAGTAAAACACAAACGATCACTTTGTTGTTGTTAGCCATGTGAACGTTGTTCAACCCGTCGCCAATGTGGACAGCCCTATTCCTCCCTGATTTCTGTTCAGTCCGTTCGCGTTCATTCAACGTTCAACCATCCCGAATGCAGGGCCAATCAATTGTATGTTAAGACACGCCTACCACGGTGATTGGCTGAGGTGCGAAATGCGTGAGTTTCTCTGTTCATTATAAGTTTTTGTTTTATATTGAAAATGTAAGAAATCAACATCCTGACACATTTTTGGCCATTGCCTGTTGGCATATAGGCCTAGCGTATAAACACACTTTATTTATTAGATTACCCGCTGACAAACGAAACAAGACTTAAAACAACTTTATCTCGAAAACATAATTAAAACGCATTTTGTGCAGTTGAAATTGCGAAGACAAAAACATCCGCCACAGGACACACTGGTCAGCAATGGGTTAATGTCGTATAGGTACTGGATATCTGTTAATATGCGATAACATCCTCGATGTTGGCTGATATAATCAGGCATGTCATGGGTGATCGTCTTACAGAGAAATCTGCGCGAATCACTGCATATACCGTTAACAACAGGTTTTGTCAAAACATTAAACTGTAATCTGATATTTAAATGCATTTGCAAACTGGTTTAGCTCTATAAGCAATAAGGATGCTCTTTGATAGGATCAGTCCCAAATGCATTATCTTTCAAAAAGTTATAGACCCATTTCAGAATTACAACACTGTCTCCTCAACTGGAGGTTTTGGAGTTCAAATGTAGCCTGAACATGTTTGTGTGTGTGTGTGTGTGAGCGAGTTATCGTGACAATTCGACCTGTAGGACAGGCTCAGCACTGTGGTTTAAATGTGCGTGTGCATGTGCGTGTGTGGAGGGGGAGGGGGGGGGGGGGGGGCTTTTGTTGTATA
Source organism: Typhlichthys eigenmanni (assembly GCA_027564635.1). Classification (NCBI taxonomy): domain Eukaryota; kingdom Metazoa; phylum Chordata; class Actinopteri; order Percopsiformes; family Amblyopsidae; genus Typhlichthys; species Typhlichthys eigenmanni. Next base: position 10,341 of record JAODUK010000074.1, on the reverse strand, counting down.
ACTGTAAAGCGCGTTATATAGTCGGACAAGTCTGACCTGAGAGTCTTGCAGTACCAGATCTGTTCCTTCCTCAAACAATCCACCTCCCGTGACAGTGAAGGGGGTGTGGGGGGGTGGAGAGAGACATATATAGGCGTCGTGGCTTTGTGTGTTCTTGTTTGCGTATACGCAAGTGCGGTTCAGGACAACGAATCTGTTGACTGCCATGGCCCTCTATTCACGGCCTCACTCGGATAACACGCAAATGCGTATGCAAAGACCGCGCGAAGCCTGACGTAAACCTATACAGTAAAGGCTACCGTCCGCTAACGGCAGAAATGTCCGCTGTGTGTGGGCCGAGATAAAATCCATACAAACAAGGTAACGGTGTCGCCCACACACACACGACACACACGAAATTTAAAAGTTCATTATAACCTATAAGATGCATGCCGTTATATTAAGATATATAAAAACTGTAATGTCAAATAAAGGTAAATTATAGGTGCCCATGCAATAGTCTAATTCATAGTGCTATGATCACTGACATGGGGTTTAGCCTGCGTTTTTAGCCTTTTGTGTCGCGTGATATTTAATCTAGTCTAGCCCTGTTTACCGACTCCTCCTTTCACCCACACACCGGGGAACCGGGTGAACTGGGCAGGTGCTGCGTGCGTGGGAGTGTGCGTGTGTATGTGCCAGGGAAGGGAAGGGGGGGGGGTGGATCCGAAGATCACACCCCATTATTTTCCTGACCCCACCCATGCAACGTTAGAGATAGAAGAGATACGTCCATTAAAACCCTCTACACCTTCAGATGGCGACAAGTGTCTACAGAGAGGTGCAGTGCTGCGGCGCGTGCACGCGCTGCTGTGTGTTTGCCCAAGGCGCGGTGAGCGCACAGAGGCTATGGGCCTATCTCCACGCAGACCGTTATGTTTCCTCCAATACACATTAACTCAGAGCCGAGGACACGCATCCAGCTATTAAAAATTAACAGTTCATCATATAATCGCAATCTTTTCTTATTTATTTTTTTATTTAGGATATATGCCTACATTAACCTAGTATGCAGTCAGTCTGTTTTTAAGAACGGTCCATTTCAACACGCCCGTTTTCTGGAGCAATTACCATACCCCTGTGTGTGTGTGTGTGTGTGTGTGTGTGTGTGTGTGTGTGTGTGTGTGTGTGTATGAGTCAAACACAAGTCGAGCAAGTAAGTCAGGTAACACTGCACATACCAGCGATACTGTTTTGGTGTGATGACGAGTGTCTCATTTGTGTCACAAAGCCTTACATGCTTTACAATAGCCTAGAACTGTGAACGGGCGACGTTTGCTAAACTTTAAGCATCTGAGACAAACAATTCATACCGACCGCATCCTGCAATGTTTCAGAATTACACAGATGGTTAAATTCAAAGTAAAGCCCGTCTTAGTGTTAGGCCCATGTATTTGTTGCGCTCCGTGTTGATTATATGAATCAATCTTTAGGAAGACTAATTTCCTGTTGAACGCAGCAGTCCCGTGGACATTACACGGCTTCACGGTTCAACCGCGCAGGGCTTTTGGAGCTCGCAAAGGATGTTGGAGTAAATGATTAAAAGGTAACGGTCCCGGGTGGGGGGCTGGGCGCGACGAGAGCCTGGGGGTCGGAGGGGGGCGGGGGGGGGGGTGCAGGGTGTAGTCCGTTAGCTGTTATCTGATACCGAGGTGGGCCAACAATGAGCGTCTGCATAGCAACAAAAGGGATTGTTTTCTAGGAGACAGAGCGAGACCCGGGGTGAATGCGTGTGCGTGTGCGTGTAAGAGCTGTAGAGAGAGACATTAGGTTATTTGAATGCAGATAAATAAACGCAAGTCCTCAGACGTGACTGCAATGTCGAACACAACTTTCGCACCAACGTCTGAAATAAACGTACAAATCTAGAAAATAGGTTACATGTCCGATTTATATTTTACTGCACAAAGGCCCGCGTGCTAAACAGTGGTGTGCGTTATGAAACGCTAAATATTGCATAGGAATTCGAGGCATTTACATTGTACAGTTAACATAGTAGGCTACTGTAAACTGAATCAATACGAAACCAAAATTAGCCTAAATCACACTGTCAAAAAGCCATAGCTCGCCACGGGCAATAACAGGCCTTAATGTCTGCAGACTTTATATGGTGTGTGTGTGTAGTGCAAAGCTCTCCTGGGTTGAAGGTCGATAGCTTAAGGAGAAAGGCAACAGGCCTTCCAATATCTAGGCCGTGGTGTGTGTTTGTGTCTCACACACACACACACACACACACACACACACAGTGTACCTGGCAGGTACCAACATGTACACATAGGCCCACCGTAAGCCTTCTTATTGCATATAAGAAAAAACTGAACTGAACGATTATTATTTATTATCTGCGGCCTCTTTGATTTTGTCGTTTTTTTTATAGGATATCCCGTCTATCTTTTTGAAAAATAACTTTAACGTCTTTGTTGTTTTTCAATGTAGGTATTATGAAATAACCAATAACGAGAATGAAATGCAGAATTAATTGTATTTTCTAGTAGGATGATAACCCCCTGCACATCATGCTTCCCGTTATTCGGTGCTCCCGTTACAACGCGAGACAAAATGGCCCAGGCGAGTCCACCTGGGCTCGTTCAGGACTCACCTGGGATGTAGACGTCCCCTCGTTCGTGGTCCGGGAGCTCGCTCCAGTTTCGCTTACCGGGCGACACGCTCGCCTTCTTCACCAGAAAGGCCCTCGGCATGGTGTCCCTGCCTGCTTAATGTTGGCTATAGTCCGGTGTCCTGTGTGGATCTTCCACGTTAAATCGACGTTTCAAAAAAAAAAATATTTGAACGGCGACTTCGCCGTTGTTTCCACTCTGGGTTAAAAAAAAAAGGGTAAAAAAATGTTTGTTTCCGTTTCTGAACACTGGCCAACCCGCAAAGACGCTAACACGTTAAACGGTTTCGCAAATAAACGGGACCTCGAGGTTCCAACGTCGTCCCGCGTCTGAGCACATTGGCAGGAGAGAAAACGGGAAGCACCGGTCCGTTTCTCCACCCACCGCTATTCTCCTCTCATTTCACCTTTCCGCAAAACTTTTGGCGTTTCCAATTTCCTTTCTTTTCGTCCCCGTTTCCTTCTCTCCCTCTCTCTCTCTCTCTCTCTCTCTCTCTCGCAACCCGCTACGCAGCGGCGTCAGGTGAGCTCGGCTCAGGTGAGCCACCAAAACCCGTAAACAGGTAAACGGACGAATAACGGGTGTGAATACGTGTGTGTGCCCGAGAATGAAAGACAGCGGACTATGTTGGAGATAACGTACCCCGGTCTCACGCACACAGTCAACAGAGGTGGGTCAAAGCGCAGGTACTCATTTAAAAGCAGGAAACGGGCGCCAGCGCGCATGCGTGCAGAAATAACGGTGACAACAGGGCCGCTACCTGCTGAACCGGTTTCCTCCTCCTCCGCGCCCCCATCTCTACCTCGCTCTTTTCGTGTTCATTCCGCTCGGAGGTGTGGATCAGGGAGCAACCATTTGACAGTGGTGGAGTAATGCATAAGTACCGTAGCCTATAGGCTACAATAATGTCGGTATTATGAATCAACTGTCCTACTGAAGTGCGGACGTATAGGGGGAGGGGAGACGGATCCAAGCGAGCTGGAGGGGGCGGGCAGGGGTCATAGGGAGCTGGACACTTCTGTAATGCGGGTTGAAGGGAATCCCACCTATTTTCCTCAGGACATGATGCCATGGACACTACAACACACCTGAAACACATTAACTTAAAATCCTAATTATATATCTAGTTCTCTCTTCTTTCATATTTGTTCCCTCGTTTATTTAGATGTGATACTGCAAAAATAAGTAAAACACTGTATAAGATACTATAGTGATGTTCAGTCATTGGGAGCTTCAACCGTGCACGTGTGTGTGTGTGTGTGTGTGCGTACACGCCCAGACTACCCCCCTGCTGTGCATGTTTACAACCCCCTCCCGCTTCAACATCATCCCCTTGTCTTTTAATTACCCCATCACACACACACACACACACACACACACACACACACACACACACGCACGCACACACGTGCACACACACACACAGCTTTTGCTGCGATTTTAACCTTTAAACAAGTTATCAGTGTATGTGATGTAATTGTGCATAGCAGGACAAGTCGTTTTTTGTATTAATTCAACATTTCAATAAAACTTTTTAAAAAGACGAATAGAACTATAAACACGATTTAAATTTTAATATAAAAAACTTTTAAATGTTTTGTTGTTTTTTACAGTTATCTAAATTGTTAAGAGAAGCTGCTTTGCAATAGGTTTTACATGATATATGATATATTAATATATTTTGTGGTTTGTATTTTAGTAGCTATAGGGTCAATAGCATCTCTTTGCTATAAATTGCGATGTTATCTGACAAATAACGTTTTCACAAATATGACAAATATGGCAACATCTTTTGATGTCCTCATTAGCAAAGACTCTTATTAAAGACTTTTATTTTGGGTGGTCTAACACTTTTAGAAACCGTTTTAGTAGAACCATCCTGTGTATAATAGGTTTAATTAAATTGATGTTTCTTTTATTTTAATAACAATGATAACATAATAGGATATCTGTGGTTACAAAAAAAAATAACAGTGACAAGGAAGGGAAGTCAAATTGTACTAACCTGTTTCAAGTGAGTGTTTTACGTGTCAGGAATAATTTCATCTATTTCCTTAACATACGTGTGTGTGGGTGTGTGTCAGGGGTGAGAGTTTGGAGGTATGTTGTCTGTGCTGTCAGGGCAGATTGTTGACTTCTCTCCTTCTTCTGATACATCCCTCGATCCTTTGTCAGGAAAATATTGGTTAAGTCGCGTAACAATATATGCCAACAATATGCAAGCATAGTTTCACTTCATTTTTTATACACACCACACAAAAATAGCAGCAGACAATGACTGTAATAATCTTCCTCTTTAAATTATTTTACCTCTTCTCATTGCTTCCGGTCTTAAAATTATCTGTTTTAATCTTCAGTTTTTGGGGACAGGATGGTCTGGGTGTTGGGCTTCCAGCTGGAAGGTCGTGGGTTCAAACCCTGGTGTTGACCTACCTGTAAGCATCCTTGAGCAAGATGCCTAACCCCTAACTGCTCCCAGTGATTGGTTGCACATTGCATGGCAGCAATCACCATTGGTGTATGAATGTGTGGGTGACTGGGTGAATGTCAGGCAAAATACTGTAAAGCGCTTTGGATAAAAGTGCTATATAAATGCGCCCATTTACACTGTGCATATACCGTGTCTATATAATATACCTTCTCTACCCCTCCTTATAAGGTCACAGTTCTCTCCCCCTAAACACACTTTTGCGCACAGAAGGGTTTTAAACATAAACAGTGAGCTGTAGGGAAGGTTTAACACAGAGTAATTTATTGACGTTTAATTAGGTTTCTAGCAAAATACAGTTATTCATTTTAGTCTCTCTCTCTGTGTGTGTGTGTGTGTGTGTGTGTGTGCGTGTGTGTGCGTCTGTGGCGAAGCTCCCTCGACCTCCATGGCGATGTTATGAGGTTCGTCCACATCGCTTAATGATGGGCGGGAACACTGGTTTGTTAGCATGCCTCTGTCTGTGTGTGTGTGTGTGTGTGTGTGTGCGTGTGTCTTCTAGCCAACTGATGCCGTGGCAACCAGTTTGGTAGCATACCGCAGTGTGTTTTCGTGTGTGTGTGTGTGTGTGTTTGTTTCCCTGTATGCGTGAGTGTTGGTATAATTAAGGGCAGTTGTATGCAACTGTAATAGAGTAACGTTAATTTGTATAGCCTAGGCTATAAAATGTCACTCATACAAATATTTTTATTTATACATCTTTGTTTTGATATGTCCATAATTAACAATAACGGATACGGGATACGAATATATATATATATATATATAAATAAATAAAAGTATAGGCCTTTGAAGATTCCTTTCAGTTGTATACGCTCCATCTAGTGGATGTACAACGGCACTACAACCATGTGGTGTAGTCCGTTCGTTCCATTGTTATACCACTCTAGACTGTATACTTTCATTCTCTATCTTGTTTTTCCATTTCATTAATAGTCTGCTTCCAATATATTTGCGACAACGCTGCGTACTTCTTTATCTCTCGCTCCCTCTTTCCCTTCCAGGTAGGCCTAAATCTGCTTCCCCCCCGCGTTTCGTTACGCCATTTTTCGCACAGACGCTCCGTCCTACTTAACACGCATGCCGTGCCTGACAGTTATTCGCAGGCAGCGTGTCGCGACAGGCATGCATCAGGCGGAAAAATACCGTTAGGATTTTACTTTGGGAGGGACGAACACAGTGTGTGTGTGTGTGTGTGTGTGTGTGCGCGTGCTTTGTAGCAAGGGATACATAAGTGTATAGGTGCAAACCAGGTGCACACTCGTGTATGTGCACGTTTTATGGGAGATTTTGAGTAGAGAGAGAGAGAGAGAGAGAGAGAGAGAGAAAAGCAAAGTTTTGTAGCGGCAGCTGAGAGCTTACAATATAAAGGGCGGACTATTATTAGGGAGAAGCAGGTAGAGCACTCTGTGCCTATATCTCTACTGTATTAACGCTTTGCCTGACAATAGAACAAGCAGGAGGGGCGGAGGTAATCGACGCTGAACAAACAAATCCCTTACACAAGAATGAGCGGCGAACAGGGTAGATGGGGCGAGCGAGCGAGATAGTGTTCAGGGCGGGTGTTGACTCACTCATATGCCTGTAGCATGAAGCACCAGGCCACAACTATTCAGACACGCACACGCACGCACGCACGCACGCACACACACACACACACACACACACACCTAGAACGCTGGCTGTGCTTAGCACACAAATAAGTCACAAATAAAAATGCTATTAAACAACAGTACAGTAAATAAAAATGCTATTAAACAACAGTACAGTACAGTACCTTATATATAGGCTACACAGCTTTGCAGACACAAGACAAAAATGTTTGTTTTAATTGGCTTTGAAGCTTCAATATAATCTTTACAGCCCAATATTATTAGTTCTGGAGAAAACAAAAACACATCTCCCTTCAATGCCATAGGGTGCTCCTTCAGAAGCCCCACCCCCACACATTTGGAAATGCATTGCCAAGGCTGGGATAATGTTGCGTGGTGCGGTGTGCACCACTTTGTTTGAGCTCCCATTTACAGAGTCAGAGCTGTGTAGAAGTACATAAGTGCACAGCCCTGGCTCCGTAAATAGGAACATAAACTAAGTGGCCAACACCGCTCGTATCAACAAGGCCGTACTATGCTGTGCTTCACAATGCATTTCGACGTGTGATGCCGCTCCAGAGATCCGCGGAGCGATACTGTTTTGGTTTGAGCTCGAAGTTAGCAAGAACGACCGACCCTGCCTTTAACCTCTATCAGGACGTGAGTTGGCCATTGGTAGGCCTACGTCTACGGCATCACCGTCATAGGGAAGTGCTTCTGTCGGCTTAACATGTAGCCTAGGTCCGTGTATGTGATGGCATCACGTACTGATTCTTAGCAGTTTAATCAGACCTAAGCTTGAGCTGCAGATTCAGAAATGCTTGGGAAAATGTATCTTCTGTGGACGCTACATCACTACTTGATCAATTAGTAGCTTCACTACTGAAAAGCTATTTGATTCAGAAAACAGCGCCGTTACCACAACGCTACTCAGAAATGTAGTTTAACTAGTAATAGTGCCCAACAGTGGCCCAATAATGACATGAACCATTGTTAGGACCAGTGGCTTGTCGTCGTTGTTGTTGTTGCCCCGGTAATGACATGCACCAGCGTTAGGACCAGTTGGCTTGTCGTTCCCCGAGTGGTTGGTGAAGGGGCTGAAGAAGAGATAGATCTTCTCCTGTGTCGGTGAAGGTGTGTATGTGGCTCTTGGCATCCACGTTGTAGAAAAACACCTGGAATATTAAGCAGTCTGTATTCAACAGAGTCACTAGAACACAACACACATGTCACACACACACACTCATCTGTAAAACTACATTTCCCACACTGCACCTATATATATATATAATATCATTAATATTTAGATGCATGCAGAGTTATAAGAATATCAACAGGGGGCAGCATTTCACTAGGAACACAAGCAACAATGTCTGTCTGTAACATAGGTTACAGCGCTAGACAAGGCAAACCCAAGAGATTTCATCATCACTAACAAGCATCTTTACCAAAGATATTTTAATAATAACAAATCAGCATTGTAACGCATTTCACTGGAAGCTAAATTGTAAGGCTTACATTCTCTTAAGCTAAATCTACCATGATGCATGGCCTGAAACAATGTCAATTTACCTCAAAACAGTTTGCTGCAGAAATACCATTGCGGCCTCTGACTTATCATATGTACTTTAATGTAATATACTCAAAATACCAATTAACTCCCCAGAGAGAAATAATGAGAAATAACGGGTCGTCATGACGAGCGTCTATGCGTTACGTACCTGAATCGGTGAATCTCATCAGCTCCCGCAGGAGGCTCTCCACGTGGTCCAGCGAGCCGTAAAGTGTCCCCGTGCCCAGGTCAGAGGTCACTGCCTCCCCTGGCCAGTGAGGAAGTGGGGGCGGGGTCGCTGAGAGAGCCCGTGACGTCTTTCAAAATAAAAGAGTCAACAAGAGGAGTTTAACTTCTGGGAAATAACAGCTTGAAATGTTCAACTGTTACCATCTGGGCCGAAGGTATCATTCACCTTTATTCACTTAAAACAGCTCCAAATATGAATTTGTTCCACAAGCAATTGGGGTATTATTGTCTCTGATGTCCTGTGATGCTGCAAATTAATTTCCCCATGGGGACAAATATTGTATCTATCTATCTATGACTGTCTATTCAGGAGATAGACTCAATAATAATCAGAATTAAATTTGCAGTCAGTCATTCTGGGAAAAGAATGCTGACATGTGACCAGATGTAATACCAGTGTCTACCTGGTGGGGGTGTCATTTGACCAGGTGTAGTACCAGTGTCTACCTGGTGGTGCTGTTCACAGTGGGGAGGCTGCTTGCTATTGGCCGCCCCCCGCTCACGGTGAACCTCCGGTGGCCGGGGGCGGGGGGCGTCCGGGGACCGGTCCCGGGTCAGGGGGGTGAGCAGGCCCTCGTCCGGCACTGTGGGGTTGCGCTGGGCGGGGTCAAAGGTGAACGGGGCGTCGGGATTGGCTTGTCTTTAAATGCAAACTGGACGCACACACCAAGACATTAGAATAATAACAATCTGTTCACAGACCCCCATCGACAGAGTACACCACTATTAGACTTTATCTGATAACTCGCCCCTCAGACCGAACATGGAGCAAACCAATAACTCAAATATGTAAGGTACCTCGCTAACCTCAGGTGGTTGCTAGGGTGACAGGGTGTTACTAGGGCTCACCTGTAGCGTCTCCTCCATCTCCTCGCCCCCCAACAGAGCGGCCCCGCGCGGCCCTGAACTGCTCGGTGATCTCCCTCAGCGGTGCAGTTGATCTGGAGCTCCGGACGCTTCGGGAAGCTTTTCTTACACAGGTGACACCTATAGGCCTGGAGAACACATGACAGCATCACGGCTTTACCTCTCTGCTGTCTGTCTGTCTGTCTGTCTGTCTCTATACTGCCTGTATCTCTGCTGTCCGTGTCTGTCTGTCCGTCTGTCTGTCAGTCTTACAGCTCTACTGAGGTAATAATTCTTCCAAATAAACCAATTACACACACACACACACCCACCTACACATGCATGCAGGCACACACACATCCACACACACACCCACCCAGAGACACCCCACCACAGACCTTGGCCGCGAGAGAGAGAGAGAGAGAGAGAGACAGAAGGAAAACATTAACGTTAATGTGTTATTTATCAGTGAGAGAGTATTTGTATCAATCAATCAATAAATCTTTATGTACCGTGAGGGGAAATGATTTCTGCCACAGGAGAGACAGTTCAGGATATCCACACATAAATAACAAATACACAGTATAACATACAGTATACAGAATTGGTAATTAGAGAGTCAAGATATTTAGTGGTTGGCAGCATGTAATAGTGTAATGTCCATAGGAATAAAGGAGTTTCTGATCCTCTTAGCTCTGCCTTTAGGCCTTTGTACTAAACATGACACGTTATAGACCAGGGACCCCTTACCAAGGTTATAATCGTAAACGAAAACGAACGAAATAACGAAAACTAAGTGGGAAAAACATTGTCGTTAACTGAAATAAAAATACAAACTAGACATTGCAGAAAAACGATAACTAAAACTGTAATTGCCTGCTTGTAAAACTAACTAAAATAAAATACAATTATAGAATAAATGTCCTTAGTTTTCGTCTTTCTAAAATTGTATGATGT
>JAODUK010000073.1:0-14100 GCA_027564635.1 Typhlichthys eigenmanni | reverse complement strand
ATCCCGCGCGGCTGGCCACCCATCACTACTCCCCCCCCCCCCCCATCCACCCCTCCACATGACCTCATCATGGGGCATCCTGGCAGGGTCTGCCCTTCCCATTCTGCCCAACCATTGGCACCGTCTCTCCAAGCAGGCTGGTGCACCGCTGATCTGATGTGTCTGTCTAGCTGACCAGTAACTTATCGTAGTGTAAAGAAAACACATGAATTAATAATAATTACAAATATTTCATAGGTTATCATCTTAAAGGCAGGGTTAGTCATTCTCAATTACGCTTGCTAAATTGAGCTCAAATCAAAACAATTTCCTGAATTCCTAGTTTCTCCGAAGCTCTGCCCCACACACATTGAAAACAAGCGAAAACAAGCTCCAGAGCTGAGAAATGGATACTGTACAACTGTGCTGGTTCGGTCCAGAATGTGCAATGCACGGGCTGGTGAAACTGATACCTTTTTATATATGCATTTTCACATTTCACACGAATGATCATAAAGTGCCTTATTGACCTTATGTTTACGTTGCAGTGTTGCAGAGTAATGCAGAACGATGCAGTGCTCTCGGGTGTCGTTAAACATGCCTACCTGTACAGTATTAAATCCTACTGCGGGGGAAGTCTAGCTTCACAGTATGTAAAGTCAGCTCCAAAAATATTTTCTGCTTCTAGCTATGTTTAATTAATTGTCTACACTATATAATTAATATTATAGGCTACTAATAGTATAGGCTAATATAGCATACCTTATATATTTTGTGTGTGTTCAACTGTGCATAATACCATTACACTGCCAATTTGTATATTCGTGGGTTACTTACAGTAATAATATGAGTTAGGCTATGTAATATGCTGCACAGACATAACAATATGAGTACTTATTTTTTCAAGCACGGTAAGCTAGCGAGATATTTGGTGAATTTGACTAAATGTGTATTAGCTTACAATTATCTTACAATAGCAGACTATACCTTTTAATACCTTTATTAATAAGACGTTATGATTTACAACTAGGATAGCATCTTAACTATAATGTTGTCGCTGGGAGCAGACGTTGTTATGTCGTCGGGGCCTGTGCTAGTGGTGGCCTCGTCACTGGTACAGCTCTCTTAGCAAGCTGCTGCCTTGCTGCACCCGCACCTCCAGGCAGGCCTTGGCCTCCTGCAGAGGGTGATCTGTCTCAGTCTGCTTTCCTGGCCAGGCGGGGCGCTGGAGCAGACACTTCTGCTCGCTTTCCTTCCTTCCTTCCTTCCTTCCTTCCTTCCTTCCTTCCTTCCTTCCTTCCTTGCATTCCCCTTTTCCTTAATGTTTTTTTTCTTATTTCTATATCCTCCTTTCCATCACTCATTGCTTCCTCCCAGTTTGACCCATTTCAGCCTCCCTTTCTTCCTTCATTCTATCGCTCATAATTACCTCATTCCTTCCTTCCTTCCTGCCTTCATGTATCCTTCTCTCCTTGCTTTGCCCTTGTCCTTCATTCCTGCCTTTATTAATCATGTCCTTACTCCTTATATTTCCCCATACTGTATATGTTCTTAATTCCCTTCCTTCATTCCATCCTTCTCTTCTGTCCTATCTTCTTGTCATCCTCCGTTCCTAGCCCCCCTCCTCAGTGGGATGTGTCATGTGCTGTCACGTAGGCAGGAGGCTCCATGCTGACCTTGGCCCTGCTCTGCCAGGGCCGTTCCATCGCTGCCCGGCTAATCCAGCTAGCGTGCCGGGCCTGGGAACCAGCTGCCGCTTTAATCAGCAAAGTGATGGATTTTAATCCCGCTAATTCAATCCGACCGAGGAGAGCAGCGGTGGACCACGAGTGCGCTGTGTGTGTGTGTGTGTGTGTGTGTGCGTGTGTGTGTGTGTGTGTGTGTGCATGCTCATTTACTTTTGCTTGTGTAATCCCCCAATGTGTGCGTACACTACACACCCTTATGAGTGGCAGGGACTTAATCCACTGACACACACAGGGCACGACTGCTGCACGCTACGTAATGTTCCATATGCCTGCCTGTGTGTGTGTGTGTGTGTGTACAGTATATGTTTGGATCGGTTCTGACCACGCTTCCATAATTCCTATATCAGAACAGAAGCGAAAATAATGCACTTCCTCCGTGAGGAAGCAGAGGAGAGACGAGGCATGGCTTTAAATCTAAACCTGGATGCTGTCATCTAAATGCAGACAGATGGACTCACACGCACACACACAGACACACACAGACACACGCAGTCACACATGTGTCCATGACAGGCTAGTCGATTTGAGGCATGCCCGTCTGTGGTGTCTCCCAGTCAGATCTGGCTGCGGTGCTTTCAATGAATCCAGAGTGAGGTAAACGGGGACAAAGCAGATGGCAGTAGCTCGTAGTCCTGCCAGGGGCTACCACGGAGGCCCTGGCCAATCACAGCGGGCGTGTGGAAGCCTACGGGCCTCCACTGATATGACTGTGACTACATGTGTAGTCACAAGACAAGAGATGTGGATTTCAGGCGTTTTAAAATTCCCCTCCAGTCCCTCTTTTTAAAAGCGGTCAGCTTGGTTTCTCCATTACCAGTAGCCGCGGGGTTGCTCCCGTGCTCACAGTGTGTGGCCTGCCGTTAACGCTAGCTGTGCTCTGAGCCCGGACGCCATTTTGGCTCTGGCAGCGCTTGTGTGTTTGTCATCCCCCATGCAGGGTGACAGACCGTAATCGAATCAGAGCCTCCTGGTCCTCATCCACGGGACACCAGCCATCTCCCGTCTGTCATTTGAAGAGGACGTCTTAGCCCAGTAAAGGGAGATTTGTAGGCGTTAAGATGTTTCGGTGGGAAGGTAGTTCTATATGAGAGGCAGCAGATTGAAGGCGGATGGTAAAAGATGGTGTACCTTTCTCTTTTAAAATAAAAGTATAAGTCTAGACACTTTCTTTCTTTTTTTTTTGTACCCTTCTTGTTTTGGACAAATCTCTGGACAGTTATTTCACATTACAGTGATGTATTTCTGCCTCAACCGAGTAATTGATTTTTATTAATTTATTTATTTATGTGTATGTGACTCCAGCCTTTCTTTATTATTCACAACCAGGTGCTGCAATATGAATCGTGTCAGCTCCGAAACCGCGTGCCGCACATTTCCAAATGGAAATCGCATGGCCAGCTCCGCAGGCGGCATGGGAAAATAACTGAATTAATACGTAAACACTCTCAGTTGGGATGGCGGAGGTATTGTTTCTAGGCCAGCGGTGGCAAAACACATGGGCTCAGAATAGTGGGGATTGATGGTTCTGAGTGAGGGCAACAACCATATAATGGCTGTGTATGGGAGGAGTTGTACTGTTTAAGCTTATACTGCTTGAACAAAAGTGTTCCATGCCTTTGCATGACTAGACATGGTTGTGTACTAGGGCTGGGCAATATACATGTTTAATTTATATTGGTATTTTTTTAAAAAGAGATACAAAATTACACTATCGTTTATATCAATGTAGTTATAGTATGCGTTTATTCATAACTTTTTAGATTTGTTTGTCTCTCCCTCCATGCCTGCACTTGGCCTGAGGGGTGGAGTCAAGAGCGAGCGATTTAGTGCGTTCAGTGTGCGAAAGGGGCGGAGACACCAGAGAAAGCGAACATATGTCGGCCTACTAACTCCGCTCGATGTTTGTTGAATTTGACAAAGTATATTAGCTTAGCATTTAGCTTGCAATAGCTGACCTTACCTTACAGTAAGTGTTTAAATTACATAATTGTATTAGAAGGTAGATAAAGTACATTCTCTCCTGCTGTCTGCATGACTACAAAACAACATGGCCACAGTTGGGAACTACAGTCCCCACAGGCAGCCAGACAGGAGGGACCATCGGGACGACACAGCTGCAACTAATCATGATTTCTCAGTATGAGTCAGAATAGAGAGCAGGTGTGCGTGGCTGGGTTGGTTGATTGCTTGTCCAAAGAGAAGTTTATGTTAAAGTAGTTTATGTATCATTTGTTTGGTGAGCGTATGAACAGATAGTTAAATGTTTGTGTACCTACACCCACGCTTTGGGAAACGCTCACATCTCACAACATCGCCCTCTGTGTGCGTACGTGTTTGAGTGGGACTGACTAGATGAATGACGCAACGTCGGTGAGCGAAGGTGAGCGAACGCTTGGCTTGTAAGGCAAAGTATTGTGTCACTTTGGAATGGCTTTACTCAGAGTGCAACTCATTCACTCCCCTTCCTGGCATTTTCATGTTTGCAGTGGCATACAGCAAGCCTGCCTCCCATTTAAAAAGCGTTTACACCCTGCACACTGTAGTTGTTGTCAGAAATAACAATAAAACATAAACAGCGAAGGCAAGTGGGTGGGAGGTTTTTTCGCTGGGATTGACATTCCTTTGGAAGATTCTTTATCCTATTTATATTAACTATTAGCTATAGTATATTAACTATTGGCTAAATTAACTATTAGCCAAATGAATTATCACATTCAGCTGCTCTACTAAAATAAACTAAAATGGAACGAAGCTCTGCAGAATGGGTCTCCAAGTTCTGACGGGAACGATGTAGAAGTCAAAGTGTAGACAGAGAAAAAGCCTCGAGAAGAAGGAATAAACTAAAAGTAAAAAAAACATCAACAATGGAACGACTAAGGAAAACAAGCCACAATTTAAGTAGCCGTATAGTCTTTGACCCCTTGGCAGATAGCATCTGAAACACCCGGGTGGAAACGGCAGAGCTCTCATCATGGTGGGCTGACCCCATGACCCTGTGTGTGTGTGTGGTATCGCTAGGCTTCCTGTTGAACACACAGTTGCTGACTGGGAGCATCTCATGTATTTTTTTTTTTACTTTGACAATGTCATATTTAATTTGTATGATACCCCGTAGGGTTAGAAAGGACACCCGAGGCAAAGCGGTACGTTTAACAGGTTTATTCAAGGAAGGGACCGGTACCAAGATTGCATATATGTTGTTCCTCCTTCGGTCTGGGTGTGATCGTCTGTCCTGGGTCACTGGGAAACCGACAAGAACAGGTAAAGGTATCAGACAAGGGCAAGCCACAACAAGTCCAATAAAGCCAGTCCAGGGTCTAAATGCCAGAATATCCGTCCTCTCACACACTCGTCTCCACATCTAACATATCCCACCGGGTTTCAGAGAGTAGCCTAACCTCCCCACTTGCTCTCTTCTGATCGTCTGGTGTGTGGTCATTTTATATTCCTTCCTGGGTTTATTAGTTAATGGGCTACACCTGGTGCTCCTCCACTGTGTGAGGAATGTAGCCGACACATAGCGCCCTTCATACATGGCGCCCCTCTGTGGTCGGACCTTGGCACAGCGCCGGGTGGCTGGGATGCCACATTGGCTTGACAATCTACTTCAAGAACAGTAACTGCCTTTATGGAGCACTGGTTTGTCTTCCTTTTCCTAGCTGTACACACTACGCCTTTCAAACCAGACCATTGACACATTCATACAACTGTTGGTGTTCATGCATTGTACAAAAGTACAGTGTGTTCACCGTCTTACAAACACTTTGTCTGGATGAAGTTTAAAGTGCTGCCTGCTAGAGAATGTCTCCCCGAGGACTCCTACTATCAAACTGAATGAGCTCTGAATGAGAGTACCTGCTTGTTTTTAACAGGTCATACATGGACGTACAGTACTATGTTTTTTCAGTGAATTTATACATACATTTGATACTTGAATGTATCAACAAGTAAAGAACGTGAATGAGCGTTTTTCACGTTTCCCTGAGATTCCGAGTCATCGGGAGCTCTCCTTGTCAAGCTCCAGGGCCGGAGCAATCTTTGACGCTCTTGGCTAAAACCGTCGTTTACAAAGATTGTCCTCCTCAGTAATGAGAGGTTATGTGTCTTGTTAATCCCTGGCATTATTGTCGTTCTCACTGGCGACTAGTGGCCACACTACTCAATTTACATAATGGACTATGCTACCCATGATGCCTTGCACATCTCTCACAAACCCATAGACCTCCTCGCCAGTCGCGACCTCACAGTTCGAAGTCGGGAGCACCTGCGAGTCTAAAATTCAAAAGTGAATAGGATCACAAAATGGCATTTTTCTTATTGTGTTGTTTTTGGGTTAAGCCCTGTTCCGGTTTTATTCGGTTCTAATAAATTGAACTTCTGGCATACATTTCATATATGTTGAGGTCTTCGTTTTCATGCTATATGCTGTTTACATTTCCTGCTGAGTGATCCTGCACCGGGAGACGCATTTTATATACGCTGGAGCAATAGCAAAATGCTTACTTGTCTACTTAGCAGTATCGAAGTGTGGAAACAGTCGTTTCCAGTGGGAATATGTGCCTTTGACAAAACCGGTAAATTTGCAACATATGAGTTAATCACAGACCATGGTAGGGAAGAATATCGAAAACGCCATGCATTTTTCTAATAGGAAAAAAACGCTTAGACCCAGAAGTCCTTATATGGGCATAATGACCGGTGAGGTCTATACGCCACAACAACAGGCTAGTCTTTCTTTGTAAGTGGAGATGGACAGTGCAGATACACTGTTAGCAGTTAAGCTCATAGTAAAAGACATTAACTGGGTTGGAGATGGTAAATGGGGATATATCTAATTTGTAAAATGAACATGAATTTGTTAATTTTAATCAAATTAACTTTGAGATGGC
This sequence comes from Typhlichthys eigenmanni, assembly GCA_027564635.1. Taxonomy (NCBI): domain Eukaryota; kingdom Metazoa; phylum Chordata; class Actinopteri; order Percopsiformes; family Amblyopsidae; genus Typhlichthys; species Typhlichthys eigenmanni. Next base: position 7,484 of record JAODUK010000073.1, on the reverse strand, counting down.
TCATGTGAAGTGTGAATTTTTTACAATACTGACAATGGAGATGTCATAATAGGGTGAGTATATGGCTCATAACATTCAGTTCAGCATCGTTGCACCAGTTTGGCTTAACTAGAGAAGCATTCATGAAAATGAAATGGAAACATTTTCTATTGTCGTTTTTTGTGCAAAATAGACACATTTCCTTTAACATTAGGTTAAAGGAAATGAGCCTAGAGTCATTGAGGGTGCATCTCATATACAGTACTGCCATATCTTACACTGTAGCTAATAAAATGGACCTCCTGTACTGTATACTGCCATTGTAAAACAGATAATGGGTCCCACTCGGTATCTACCTCTATATCGTTCTCTCTCTCTCTCTCTCTCTCTCTCTCTGTGCTTCTGTCTCTAGTTCTCTCTCTTTGTCTACAGTATGTTCAGACATATTGTAGACCTTTCTTGGCGGGTGACTTGTACAGTGAGCGACAGAGGCAGTGATGAGATGAGTAATTATCGGAAAGCAACTTTGGACAAAGAATTGTAGAAGATTTTAGAACATGACAGCAATGTTAATCTGATAACCATATTGTCTGTGATATTTCATTCATGGTGGGAAATGAAACCATGTAGAGCAGACATGGGCAAAGTTAGATCCGGGGGCCAGATGCGATCCTTCTAGACATTCTACCCGGCCCGCCCGGTACATCAAACATTTAAAAAATAATAATAAAAACTAAAATTGCTTGACCAGCTCTGCAGAATGTTACTTTATTTACTGCCGCGTAAACAAAACCTAGTTAAAATGAACTGTTACTTTTGATTATGAAAATTATGTTACATTTGAATAGCCTATATATGCATACATATGCAAGTTAACAAAGTAAGCTGTTTTATGTTTTATTTTAAAATGTTTAGCATGTTAGTTAAAGTAATATGGCTCGCAAAGTTCTCTGACATTTCCAATGTGGCCTCAAAGTGAAAATAATGGCCCAGCCCTGATGTAGACTGACACTTTTACTTACACACTTTACTACACTTGTTCTGCAGATGAGAACCCAGTTCTAATCCCAAATTGTGTAGAATAGTATTCTATTGTAAAGTAACAAAACAAGAAGATGTGGATAAATAGCTGGGAATATCAGCTTTAACACAAATCAGTCAAGCCCAGTGAACAAACAAAAAGGATGTTATATAGTAAAACATGAGGAAAAACAAAGGTTGCTTTCATCAATGCCCATAATAAACATAGGTTTCCTCGTTCCTCCTTCTAAATGTATCTGCATTGTGCCATTGCCTTGGCCCCGTCAAAAACAATCAGGTCTTCTCAGAACACCGTTTTGATTATTATAACAGCCTGACATAAATGTACTGCATGGTGAGGTCATCTGCCTCTGTCTATTTTCTGCAAGTGTCTACTTAAACTCTTCAACATATGCGCATATATGGCGGTATGTAGACCCCCCCAAACACACATACATGTGCGCACGCACACACACACACACACAGTGGACACACATTGGCATCCATGTTGTGTTTTATAAAGTAGTCTTAAACATTCACAGTTTATCTCTAGCAGCTTACAGCTGGCCCGCAATGGTTTAGACACACACAGACACACACACACACAAAACCCTTTTGCACACACCATATCCACTCAACTTACCTGACACTATAGACCCTCAGTTGCAACTTAGCAAGTCACCCGTTATTTTAGGCATGTGTGCTTTCATCTGGTCCTATTGTCGCTCTCGGTCCCCTCAGCCCGTTTTATGTAGTGCCTAATTATGTTTTATCACGCAGCTGATGTCAGGTTCACATAGAAGGAAAAAGAAACCACTCCAGAAACATGTCAGTTAAAAAGCAGCACTGATATACTGTTTCCGCTCCTTCACCCCCCCCCCCTCTCTCTCTCTCTCTCTCTCTCTCTCTCTCTCTCTCGTTTCACTCTTCTTCAATCTCACACTCTTCAAGATCTTCCATTTTCACTAAAGTCCCCTTCTCTGTGTTATCATTTCACCAGAGGCTCTCAAAAGGAGCTTTGATATTGAAAGCAGGCTCTGCATGAAAGCAGAGAGTTTAGGGGAATGTAAATGGTTGGGGCCCGTTTTTTTCTCCAGTTAACGAACACCTCAGATTGCAGTATTCAACACAGACTCTTTATATTTTGTGTGTGTGTATATATATATATATATATATATATATATATAATTGTGTTTGTTTGTTAAAAAATGTGGATAAAAATTGTACAGTATATGACAAGATGTTTTTCAGTAATTTGTATAGATCTGTATGAATAATTTGTATCAATGTATTACTACACAGAACATGCTGTTACAATATGGAACCAATAATATGCCCACATGTATAAAATATTGTAGTATTATTTAACCGGAATTAGAGAACTTGGTCTGATTTATGTAGATGTTTTTATAAAATATATGAAGGGACTAATGTGTGCTTGTAAATACAGAAGATGTTTAATTTCTTAAGTTAAAAAGCTATATGCATTGCCTTGCTCAAGAGAACTCAGGCATCCATGCCTGTAGCCTCCTGAATATGATTTGTTTTCATCCCCAGCAGAACCTATGGTAATCAATGCACAGTTTAATAACATTTCAGATAGAGGCATTAAATGTCTTGTCCAGGATATTAACTTTCACATTTCCCAAGCCTCACTTTGCAGTCAGTCAGGACCATTCCGTCCCATTAGGAAATTGCGGTGATATTCTAATGTCTCTGTCCAAACCAGGCAAGCAGCAGTTGATGTTACAGAAGCTGAAGTCTTACAGTATATCCTTTTCGGGGCTCAGAATCTAGCAGAGAGCTTCTGTTGGAGCTTGCTTCAAGACAACATTAGAAGATAGCTCTCTCTCTCACACTCTCTCTCTTTCTATATTTGCCAATGCAATGTATGCTCTTCATCTCTCCTGACATCATTCTACATCTTTATGGCATCCATGCCAGCCTCTGCTGCCCGTTCCCAGTACACCAATAGGAATCTTTACCGCAAAAAGAATAGCGGAAAAAATGACTAGCAATTAAAAAAATTAAATCATTTAAGAAAAAAGCTAGAAAAGGATTTCCACTCAGCACTAATGAGTCTCAGGAGGCTTGTAGCCCTCGGACGCTCTTCTCTTCAGACACAAACTCTGGCCAGGGTGGCTTCAAAGACTCTGACTAAGCCATTACCGTGAAAAGGGGACTGCTAGATACCCACATGGCTAGCTTGAGACATTAGCTCGTCATGCTGTTTGCTAATAGGGGCTGAATGGACTTGACTTGGATACGAGAGCCATGGGAGCAGTGAATGTTAATATTCCCTAGTCTGGACTTCTTTTTTGGGATATTCGGCTTTGATGACTCCGTTTATTTTAAGATAATAGGCAACTAAGTATATTATTACGCAGTGTTTATTCTCTGCTCCGTTCTTCTGGTCTATTATGTACTTATTTTGTATTGTACTTTATTTTACTATAAAGTCTTTGCTCTTTTGAAGGTCAAAGATTTAGCCGTTGCTAATTAAAAACCAATCTATTGTGCCTATGTAGCCAGAAAGATAGCATCATTAAGATATTTTGGATATAAGTCCCCCCTCATTATAAAAGTGTGACAGAATGATAGGCCGCTAATTTGCCGCCGTCCTTTGACAGCCGAGTCGACCCGCACAAGCGAGTGACACGTTAATGTGAGCAGTCACCCGTCAAGTAGGTTAAATTAAATACTAGGCAGTGGTGTGGAAGTCCCGGCGGTAGCTGTCTCTCAATCCCTTCCCCCTGTGTCAGACGCGATGGGGCGCCTTCTCCTTTCCGAGGGAAGGCTTGGGGTACAGGAATTTGACGCCCCGCTGTCACCTTCCCGCGTTCCCGTGGCGTCTGGCAGCTGTTTGGCCCACGGGAGAGCCGGCCGCTGTGGTCTGGCCCGCGGCCTTGGCAGGAGCTGTCAATCATCCCGGCTAACCCACTGCCCTGGCACAACAGGACTGTACTCTTGAAAGTCACACCTCACACCGTCCAAGTGAAGTGCACTCGACTCTAATGTAATGAGTTTTCCCTGAACAAACCTCTGCCGGATATGTTTTTTCTTTTTTGTTTTTTTTGTCTGACCCGAAAGTGATTTTGCAGGTGTCTATCGTTTTGGAAAGTCTTGAAAGCTGTTGTATCTTTCTAGAACTAATTTGTATGTCCCCTATCCAACCCCATAACAAATCATGCTGGTAACTTGGCTAACTGTATTGTTATGCACTGAGTTTTAGTGCCTGGTAAAAATAGAATCGCCAACATTGATTTCCTGTGCTGTCAACACATTGTCTTACTTTTCCAAGACTTTTTGCAGTCTTAAAATAGCTGGACTGTTTAAAAGTTCTAAGTCATGCCTCTCTTGATGCGATGCTACAGAGTCCACAGCCACATATCATGTTAAACCAAAAATCAGCATCAACAATTCAATGTCTTCAAAGGGTGAGAACAGTAGAAGGAAAACAACACCAAGGAGGAAGTAGAAGTAAAACAACAATTTTATTGTGATCCCAAGTAACAACATAAAAGGCCGTGCATACTTATTCACTAAGGCACTATTTCTTGACCATGACGTATATGTACGCAGTACATTAGTTACATTTGCTTCATGAATTTGGGAATTGTTCTATAGCTTAGTATGCGCATTTTGAACATGTTTCTCACAGCACAGTACTTTTGGAGTATGTATGTTCGCTGCTACTTAAGTAGTACTATTTACTACTTAAGTACTGTACTAGAACTCTTGTTTTCTGCATTTAATATTCCTTTAACAGCGTTCCCGCATGCAAAACAGTCAGAACAACCCTCAGCTGGCACTTAAAGGGAAAGATAAGAGCAGGCTTTTCTATCCCACACTGCATTGACCAGCTTTCCAGTCAGGGGTGCCCATCTTCATTCTCCTCAATCTGTCTTTAGCCTCCTCCTGCCTGCTCCTCAAATGAATAGACCCATTTTTAACAATAGTATTTTCTCCTGCACTGAAGAGGCAATTTCCTTTGCTGCTCAAGTGGCAGTTGTCTCCTGCCTGCTGGTCCCATTAAGGGGAGAGAGGGAGAGGGAGATAAAAAAAAATGAGAGGGGCAGAGCCGCTCCTATGGTCAAAATAAAAGCTTTTTGCGGGGACATCTTGTCATCCATCTCGCAGTAAATGATACATCTGTCTCTTACAGCAGTCTGAATGACCTTGTTTGTGTGGGCCTGTTAGTAGCGGGGGAGCGAGCCAGAGGGGCTGAGAGCTAGAGTAGCTGTCACTGTGTGCGGGGGGAAGACGAAGAGGGAGACCTGCTGCACTTTTTACATCTCGCATCTGATTACCCAGCCACTCGTTAGATCCGACCTTGGAGCACCACGGCACAAAGTGGCACCGCATTCACAGGCGTAAAATAATAGACTTCTGTTATTGCACAAAAGGGCGGCAGCTTTAAAAAAAATAAAAAATACATTTTATTTTTTATTTATAAACCCTGTAAACATTTTCTCCAAGATTTAAAGTTTGTGTTGAGAGGAAGATTAATATGGGGCGAGGAGAGCAAACCAGCGGAGGAGGCGGTGGGGGTTAACGCAAGCATGCTTGTGGAATTTAATGAGTTTCTGTGAGCGTTGGCTGGGGAGCCCGGCTCGCGCCATGCTAATTACGCTCCGTAACGAACTGAGATCTGGGGAGCATTGCGGGAAGACAAAGGCACAGTACGGTCCGCCGCTGAAACAAAAGGAAAAGGACAAAGGGACGAAGAGCAAGGTTACCGGCTTCTCTCGACGTCTGGCTCGCTTTGCCAGTCTCCCGGTAAAGGTTCGGTAATAAGATGTACACAGGGAGAGAAAGCGTCAATCACAGACGAGCCCCCAATTAGGCTCGGCCGTCACATGGCGCAAACACCGCTTGGAAGAAAATTAGATTTGTAGAGACGGTGTGGGATTGTGGAGATAATTAAATCAACCTCGGTTGACTTTGCGCTGCGCCATCTCTTTAACTGGGTAAACAAAGCCTGCCAACGTGTCAACACTGCCCCCTTTTGATGCGGAGGCCATCTGCAGCGTGATTCCCCAGGGTTCCGTGTAAAGGAGGGAGTCCCAGCTCTCAGGGCAGGTGTGTTTTTCCTTCATTAAGTTGCTGATGCCTGTAGGGGAACCTAACACTCTACCCACGCACCAGTGGCCACAGCGCACAAACAGCACACAATCATTCCGACTTTCAGCAGTGACTTTCAGCTAAACCACCCCGATTTCCACCTTCCTGTTTCTAATTTATTTTTTCACTCTCTTTTTACACTCTCTCTCTCTCTCTCTATCGCTCTCCCTCTCTCTATTTTTTTTTCCAGTTCGGTATGGGAATATGCTTCTGGCAAGGTCTTAATGAAACTTGCCCTCATACCTACGGATACTAACCTTTAATATTCTGTCTCTTTGTTGGCAAGTGTATATTCAGCTTTTCTCACACAATATTAGAGATATGACCCTCAGTAGGAAATGCTTTCATATCTGTCCAAGCCAACGTGTCACCACTAACAGCAGATAGGCCCATGTCCTGTGCATATATTGCATTCTGCACATATTGTTATTTTAAAGCAGCTCACGCACCTGTTTTATGGTATAATGCTATATGAACTTTCAAGCCTGAATGAAACTAACTCTATGGATTTATTGATACAACTGCTTTGCCACCAGTGTACTGTACAAACACATACTAGGTAGGAAAACCGTTGCCTGCAAATATCTTAGAACAAAGTGCATTTGCTATTTGTGACCAGACGCTGCCGTTAATATTCCAAGACATCCTATGGACCTTAAAGGCAGGGTCAAACATTCTTGCTAACTTCCAGCTCAAATCAAAACAGTATCTCTCCTCGGTCCTATGTGGTGCCGAGTTACGCGTCGAAATGCATTGTGAAGCCAAGCGCAGTGCTGCGGCTTTGTTGATACGAGCGGTGTTCGCCACTTTGTTCATGTTACTATTTACGGAGACAGGGCTGTGTAGAAGATTTTGTTTCAACACGCACAGAGAACAGTAAGATAGCGAAATGCGGGGAGATATTTATGGAATTTTACAAAGTGCATTAGCTTACATTCAGCTTGCGATAGCTGACCTTACCTTTACATCTCACTTGTGTGATGCTTCTCCAAATTCATTCAATCGTCACACGCATCATTTTAGCTCATAACACACCACCACACAAGATCCTGAATATTATATATAGATCAGGAGGATGCATGACACCTGCCTCGTGTTCTCTCTCTCTCTCTCTTTCCCAGCTGATCCTCGTGCATATGGAAAAGCCCCGTAGACATGTCTGCATTCCTTTCCAATTAGGCCAGTATCATCTGATTCCAATTACTCTAATTATAGAAGCCAGAGTGTGTGGGGGAGAAAGAGAGACACATACACAGAGACTGAGAAACACATGGGCTGCATCCGAATACTCAGTATAGACTACCTTTGGTAAAGTACCTACTACCCAACCGTTAGTCTAGTACGTTCTATGAGTAAGCGAG
>JAODUK010000072.1:0-14100 GCA_027564635.1 Typhlichthys eigenmanni | reverse complement strand
GTGGAAGGGAGCCTGGACGGAGGTACGAATGTGAATGTCTGTTGAATCTTGAATATGAAACTGATTTCACCTCGGTAATTTGGTTTGAAGCTTTGTCACCAGCATCAAAGACATCAACTCCATTATGAGTCAAATAGTAGTGGATAAAATAGTCTGCAGCAGGACAGGTAGTGCCCCATGTCTAAATTCTACCTAAAATAGCCATATTCATAAACATATAAAGACATTATACACTTACGTTAAAAACAGAAGATTTTGCATTAAGAAAGAACAGCTCCACTGTTGTGTTATCTTTCAAGAATGTGATCTTCTCAATGTAAAACCTGTAAAGAGAGTTAGCCACTCATGTTTCAGCTCTTTCAGAAGCATACTGTAATTGGCTACAGACTAAGTATATGTTCTACTACTGCCACCTGCTGGATATATGCAGCTTTTACTCTCAAGGTCGAATTAAATGTATACTCAGCTATGACATTTATATTTTATACATATTTGACTGAGAACACTTACCTGACAAGGAACTTGAGCTCTAAAGGCCCTGTCTTCTTAGAGAAGGCATGATCCAGCACCCTGCGCTCCAGCTGGAGCCAGTTATTTTGACCACTAATGAAGGAACAAAGGAAGACTTGTACATTGCAAATAGAGTAATGACATTCTTCACTATAATTAACATCTGACCACCTAGTTGAATGATTACCATATTATATTAATTGTTGAGCAAAGCATGATAGACAGAAAAAAAAGAATTATGATTGCATTGTGATATAGTCCTTTTAATATGTACTCACGTGTCATCAATAAAGCATAACCCAAAGTACTCTTTTTCCTTCAGGTTAAAATGAGACGACACCAAATCTAAAAGCTCACGAGACAAGAGCTTGGGCTAGAAATTGAAGACAAAGATAAAATTAAGCCTGGCAATTATGTGTAAAAATAAAAATGTTTGGTCATGCACGAACCTACCATCTACTAAGAAGACGTGTACATAGTCATATTACGATGTGTTGTACATACCTGCACCAACAGTTCTAGCTTTCTGTCATCCAGGAGGTGCACCAGGCACAGACGACCCTCTGTCATCTGTAGGGAATGAACAGACATGGCATGTGAAACCTGCACAACAGTGTAATCACTTGAAGCAGTTTTTATCAATGGAGCACATGCCACCAAACCTACACTGTAAAAAAATCTTCAACTATTTTAATTTTAAATTGGGTACTGCATTTTCAAATTGGTATATTGGTTTAAAAAAAAAAAGAAAAGATAATAATAATAATCATAATAATAATCATAATAATAATAATAATGAAAAAAAAAACATCTCAGACCAAAACAAATGCTTTGTGGGCCACATGCACTGCAGCCAGACCAGCTATGAAAACAAATAACAGGAGATGTCATTCTCTGCTCAGGACACAACCAATCCATTATTTATATAGTTGTTTGCTGCTATGAAAAGGTATTATATAAAAAAGTATAACCATTCATTTAAATTAAACACCTACAGTTCAGGGCATTAGCCCTAAACCCATCCAATCCTGTCATTATAAGGATTATTAGATGCTCAGACTTCCCATTTGACACACAGTAGCCTATTTGTACCTTACATTATCACTGATGTACACATTTGCTAGCTGAAAATTAACTTTAGAACAGCATGTTTTGGTGTTGACTGACTGCTATCTGCTACGCAAACAAAATGTTTATCTGTGTGACCCAGTGTAAAACACGTGGCTTCCAACTGCTTGAGCCCAGGCTCTGGTGGAAAGTAAGCCTCTTGTGTGACCACAAAGCAGGAAGAACCACCTCAGTCTACTAGGACACATTGTTCAGTTACCACAACAGTCAACAATCTGTCTTTTTGCCCGTTGATTTGGATTTCCATATACCCTTACTGAGATGTACTGTACTTTAGCAGCAAGTGTTTTGTTTTTGCAGTAACTCTGTATTTAAGCAACAAATCTATATTAAACCTTGTATTTAAGCACTACACCCAGTTTCCATTTGCACCGCTGTTAAATCACAACTCTTCTATATCTATGTATTTTAAATGTAAGATGTCCTTAAGTGTTTAGAAAGGCGTCCCAAATAAAATGTATTACTATTATTATTATATTGAAAGTTTACATCAGGTTTAAAAAAGGTAAACACATTTACAGTTCAAGCACACACTAACATTATACACATCAGAAACAGCACAGCATGTGGCACCCTAGAACAATAGAATTCAATGCAATTTGTCTTGATAACAAGCACTTTTTTGTGTCTGTAAATTACACAAGCTCCATTGTCTATACAAAGATGAGTCACCATTGTAGCCCTGTTAAGAGGTTGGTGGTTATCCAGTAAACAAACATTATTGGGGTACATTCATCAATGGCGCGTTGTTACAGTCCAATGACAACACAACATACAAATAGACAAAAGCCTTCAGATTGGGTTAGGACTCCAAGCTCAACCAAGCAATTGCACTCACCTCTATAATTGACTGATACATATTATTACCCGTAAGCTACAATACAGCATAACATGCATTCTTCCCATACCTATTGCTACAGTCAATGTCCTTTTCACTAGCAAAGCAGCAGTAGCACAGCTTTATGAAATAGGCTTTATCACCCATCACAGAAGAGTCCTCTGCTTTGTAGTGTTGAGCACTCTGGTGCAAATAAGGAAGGGTACTGTGTCATGACCATGACAGACAGCGCAACCCCCATTAAAACCCTGCCATGTGCATGAAGCCTTCACAGTGGCCTTTTCACCTGACCTCCAGCCACTGACCTGACCCATTCAGAGTAGCGGGAACCTCTCTCTGCAGCATTAGACTAGCCCCTAAACCTTTATCCCTCCCCAAGTCTTTGTAACCTCCTTATTATATATAGTCATTAACTACAACTAATGCATTTTAGCTGCAAACTATAACAATGCAATTGTACAAGAAAACAATTGTATTATACATTAACATTATATATTGGAATTTTTTTTATTTAGTTTTAACTACACACAGACTATTATGTTATTCTTGCATCAGCTAGTAGCATTTCAAAGGCATAAAAGAAAGTTATCCACTTCAGCAAGACTGAAGTTCTGAACACTGGTCATGCTGCTTTTTAACAACTCCCATATGTGCCATGAGACAGACCCTTGTAAAAACAGGCTTTGTGACTCATTAGCCTGTGTCTCCTCAAACATGCACAAACACATATGCATACCATACTAAAATACAACTGCACACTATGCAATTAAGGCATGCTATACTTAAACTGGGGAAACATTGAGGAAATACAATAACTAGAATTAAATCTAATGAAAACATGACCCATCTATCAGTGGCCAAAAGCTATTGTCGGTCATTTATTATCCTTAAACCTATACTTAGACTGTCCTTAGTAAAGAACTCAACCTCTCATTGGTTCAATAGTTGGCATACCTGATAGCACTCTCCAATCCTGAGCCATGTCTTTAAGTATCGTCGACATGGCAACATCAGCCCCTGATTGAACCACCTCCTCAGGGTGTGATGAGCCAGGCTCCATACAAGCTGGCTGCCCGATGCCACCAGATCTTCTATTCTGCATATGAAGTGTACAGCCATGACTGGCAGCACATTGCCTTGAGTGTCCAGCTTGCTGTTATGTATCCAGAAGCTCCAAAAGCTTCACAGACTATGGTGAAGATGAACAAGTAAACATAGGTCTCCCTACAGTATCTCCCTATCAAAGAGCTGCCCTCTTTGAACACTACTGTCCTATAAGAATCCTTTCAGAAGAGAGAGACAGTCTCCACTGACTCCCAGTTGATGTCATTTCAGGGAGAGCGGGCGCACAGAGACTGCTGGAGTAGCGTGGCGTGTGTGAGGCTTGGTTCTGGGCCGTGGTCCAGCTCACAGCCTCATAGAAAAAACGTGGAAGGCATGACAGAGTCATGAAGACTCTTCCCTCCACATAAATAGCTGTGTGTACAAACACAAGGTACACACAGATACAAAGTCGGACTGACTGACCACTCAATCACTCACTCTGCCCTCATAAGTACAGTTATTGTCTTTGTGACTCATTCACCCTTAGCTATTTGCGTTATGGCTGTATATGTTTTGTTTGTTTTTTTTGTTTTGTTTTTTAAGATCTGTGAAGCTTGAAAAACAATTTTCACAACAGAACGGAGTAAGCAGCAAACAAACCCTGCACATTTTACAGTATATTGTTCTAGCCTTGTGAGAATTACATCACCCTGTGCTTTTATTATATCAAAGCATAATAAGGTTATAGGTTCCATTGTCTCCAGAAGGGTATTTAAATGCCAGTCAGTTTCTCCAGGGAGGTGGTGGCAATTTCCTGCAGACACCAGACATCCCGGCCCATCGCAGTCCACAGGAAAACCAAAAACAATTGGCTGCGTATGAACCAGCAGGGATGACAGGGGTGATATGAAAAGAAACTGTTTTAATGTGAAAAACATGGGGCGGTAACAATGGCTAATTTTATATTCGTCTAGATCCCAAACCGCTTTTGTAGTCAATTATAACATTAGCAAAATGTCACATTGCCTCTGAGAAAGGTAAGGATATCTGCTCCAAACTGTACTGTGGAAACAATACCCTACTGTTTGTTTGTGTGACCTGTTACCAGACTCCACATGACGTGCAGTGAATATCAACACTGACACATACAGTATAATACAATATAACGTAATATAAAAGAAAAGCATGAAAGTTTATCCAAAGCGACTTATAAAGTGAGTGCAAATACAGGTTTTAAGGAGCATGTAGGAGTTCGATATCTTGCCCAAGGACACCTATTGTACAAGTAGGCCAGGCATTAAACATAGGACCTTTCAGACAGGAGCCAGCCCATATACCATATACAGTACAGTTAAGTGATATATTTCTGGAGGGTATAAAATAATTACAATGTATTAACCAAAGCATGTGCAACATGGACCAACACGTGCTGCGCTGATTGGCAACAGCTGCTACATCCACAGATATGTTAGACACAGTACTGCCCACTTCACAGGCGAATAACTGTAACTAAACATAGCAGAACGCTTGTGTCCACACATATGCTCAGAGTCTAATACAGTACATTATTGTGATACATGATTTAGCAATGGTGTGGTTTGCTAATAGCACAAATGTGCGTTCAGTGGCCCATGTGAAGACAGCGAATGGACTGCAGTTTAGACTGAGTTTTTCCAAACCGCAACATAGAGAATGTTTTCTCAATACAACATGCAGGTGCTTTCATTACAAGCCACACATACACAAACACAGAGCCTGCAGCCTTAAAATAATCCCATCTGATCATGTTTTGATTTGGAACATAGGTAAGACCTCCAGCCAGCATCAGTGTGTAAGAGTAGACAAGGGGCATCCCAGGGGTGGGGTGAACTGTTCAACTGACAGCCATGGTTTTCCTCATCCTCAAATACATTTACAATGCAGTAGCCGAGAGAATGAGTCCAGATCCAAAGGAGAAATCCCAATATACATCCGCTGTTATTCAGTGGCAAGGAGGTATTATGTCAAATCTGTTTTAGACGAATTCAACAAATTCAACCAATAATTTAAGTCATAATTAACACCTATTTTTTCTTTAACCCTCTTGATAAAATAACATAACATGTAATGGATTTCTTGGATTTCTCACAAAGGGTTCTTTTTCTGATAAGTAATCATGAAGTTATTTATTTATTTATATTTTAAAATGTAGGTAGTGTCTACTGTTTACATAGATAGAAACGTTTGACACTTTTAAATGTGTTGACAGTCTGTGCTCTTGTTTTGAATGGTACAAGACTGGCGCCAAACTGGCACTGCCGCATGAACTCAGCCGCTCTAATGTTGTCATGGCCTATCCAAATCACATGCTTCACACAACTGGTAATCTCAAAAAGGCTCTCTTTTCTTTAGGACTTCAATGAGACAATTGACAAGCTATTGTTGTCCTTTCCCTTCAGTAATAATAATCTATTGTTTTCAGTTTGACATGTTGCAATACCCATATTTTGTCAGCAGAGGGAGAACTGCCTGTTCTACCCTTGGGGAACCAAATGGGGAAATGCATTCAATGCTGGTAATTGTGCCCAGCAGGAACGCCTTTCTGGTACCTGCCAGGCCCTTTCTCCTAATATGTCTCATCGGTCTCATTTAACATTCACTGCTGGCGATGCCTGCGAAACTCAAGAGATGGCCGAGTGAAATATATGATTGGTTAGTCATTAACAATTATGCCAATTTCTCTGTTCAATCCCAGACGTTTTGCATTAATAGGCTGGGCTCTTATGAGAATACAAGGCAGGTTGTGACAGGTGCTATCACCGGTCCTTGTTCCCCAGGCTTATTTCAATAAGATGGCAATTATCAGATTCGCTAGAGCAGTAGATTGATTTCTTTCTCTTTTTTTTTTAAAGAGGGAAAAAGGGCCTCCTACTGAATCTAAAGAGGGGCTGAGCAGAGCAAGGAGACAGCTGTCATGCACACCGGCCTACAGCTGACAGACTGAATGAACACACACACTCTCACACACACACACACACACACACACACGTGTTGGGCTGGTTAAGTGTTAGTCCATACCCTGCTGCCATGCTCATGGGACAAAGGAAGCGCTTATTTAAAATCCGTCCTGACTGTCACCTCTGGTTGATAATGGAGCAGATGGACGTGGCTGTCAGAAGCCTTGATGCTAAGTAGAAGGAAGGCTTTTGTCCGGAAATCAAACATGGAAGCATTAAAGGGAAATTCATAGTTCACTAACTATGAATGTGAATTGTCTGTTGCCGGTAAAATAATATCCTGTTATTAGTTGTACATTGCCTCATTGGTGTAAAGTGTCACAAAAATGAGATATGTATCTTATAAACGCACCTCATTCAATGAGTGGTGTCTTATTCGTCACTGCAGGCACCAAATCAATGGTAAAGGGCCCGATATTCCGGCAGATACGTATCCCAGAGGCACCCAAATGGAACACGTGTGTTAGTGACAGCTAGTATCTCTTGTAGCTATATCTTCTTCTAAAGCACATTTTGAATGATGCCCTATTCATGGGATCAAGTTCTATTTGGCCGATGAACGGAGAGAGAAAAGCATTTTGTGGATGTTTTAGGCTGTACAGCCAGGCATGGCTTTGTAAGGCCCAGCAAGTGGGAAGAATAGAAGCAGAAGATGGGGGAGAAGGCTTGGGGGCAGAGCATAGAGAAAGAGAGATAGGGGGGGGTAGACCACTATTGGACCTTTTAACTTGTCTGTTGTAGATGGGGATTTAGGGTCAGTTATTTTTGCTGTACAAGACAGTGCTTAGAGGCACCCTGGATCCCATGGGCCATGACGAAATGTACAGTGTGTGTTTGTGTGTGTATGTGTTTCTGTGTAGCTCAGATGCTACAGTGTGAAGGAGGCCGAAGGCCTAGTGTCAGCTATCAGCAGCACAATGTCTGCTTCTTGTAAATTCGCCCGAAGGGACGGTGGGGTTGGTCAGATTTGTTGAGCAATTTCTGAAAGAATAAAGAGGCAGGCTCTGTGGTTTTGAATATTATGTACATGCGATGGAGAACATGAATGGCCTTCCATTGGCATTCAGACAGACACAAATATAGATTTCAAATTCTATTCATTCAATAAGAGCCAGGATGCACTGGAACCCTTTAGCGGGCTGAGGAAGATGAAAAGATTTCCAGATAAAGCACTGTGGCAAATAATAATACAGTTAACACACAAATGGGGAATGCAGCGTCTAGCCTAACAATGCAGAGTGAATGAATGCGAGATATTGACAGATTAGCAAAATTATTCTGCCAGATCAATTAGTCTATTCTCACTTTCTGTCTCAAAATAGCTGGCATGACAATTTTTACTGAATTTCAGTTCGGTTTCATCTAACACAGTAGCACATTTAGCATTCCACAAACAAGTGTCACAAGTGTTTCACAGAGCTACGTTGATAACTGTATCTGTCAAATGTCCTGTACATAAATTACAACCTTGTAGTTACTACATAATAAAATTAGCGACATTGTGTTTCATTTCAAACCACAGTTGAATGTATCCCAGGAGAGAGTATATGGAGATAAAAATATAGAGTTCACAATAAGATCTCCAGTATACAACTGCATGCAGAATGCTTTCAACCAACCAGTGGTGTTTTTGTGTCAACAGAGCTGAGTGCTCCTCCCATATGCACGGCTGTTTTTCCAAACAAGTTGGGGCGGAGATGCTGAGTTCTGTAGGCCCTATAATGTTATTCAAGGTACAGTATGAACCTTTGAATAGCAATTTATTACACACTGCAGACATGCAGATACTGCAGATTATATCATAACAGATGTTTGATCATTATAGGAAGAAGAACTTAAAAGTGATCTATTTATTTTCCACAACAAAACTATTTATCATATGTGCAATAAATCATATGTTACGTTACATGTGGCTTTGGAATTACTATTACATTAATTACTATTAAAATTATTTGGTGATTACTATTATTTGATTACTACTAGAAATGTTCTAATTAGCTTCAGTATCAGGTAATCATACATTAAAGCCATCCCGTTTATTCCTAGATATGCTGTTTTACGTTAGGGTGTCTCATTGAGATATCATTACGAGGACGTTATCGTACGGTTAGAGGATGGGAGCCATTACCTTTATCACAGCCAATCCCATTAGCCATATACTAAATCGATCAGTGCCATGGTGCGATTTGTGTAGCCAAAACACACTCATGGTATTACAACTTAGCCAGGGCAACAACACAAAATGTGCCCCGTCAGCTACTTTTACTTATTTGTCCTAATTTACCATCCATACTGGAATATACTGCATGTTCATCATCATGTTCGTATCATGTTGACTTGGTGTGAATAAGTAGCTGAGCTACGGTATTATACGCATGTAAACATGACCATACTTGTGAATGCCTCAGGCGCCACAGTGAATAATCTCATAAATGCTTACAAGACGAGGGCTTTCCCCACCCATAAACCCATTTCACACTGTGCTCCCTTAGGACGCCCAGTATTACCCAACTTCATGTGTGGTTTACACCTGTTGCTGCTCTGAAGATCAGAGGTCTAGGTCTTTATAGCACAGCCACTTTGCTAAGGATACGCTGGCGCAGTATCAGCTTTCTCCCACCAGTTAGCCTGAAGCACAGGCCTGAGGTCACCTACAGAGCTGACAGAAGCCAGGGATGGATTGTGACTGAAGGCCGACATCATACGAGCTGACAGCCTGTGGCGGTGAAGCACTGACGGGCTAATGTTGCTGATGGACAGCTTTGCTTGTTGCCTTTATACATGCCTACATGAGGGGCCCTGCTACTGTAAACCTGAGACCTGCTACATGGGAACAGGTGAACCTGCGCCGCTAAATCACGTGTGCGATACAAAATACACTTGCGTTAACATTACAGGATGAGGCGAAGCCATAATGGATATAGCAAAGTGTGAAACCTTTTATAGGGTGACAGACTATATACTGTGTGTACCAATTATTGTGGCCATTGCTTTCACAGTCCTGCCTGCTCGGCCATGGGTAACATGGCTGACCCCGCCCACCACCCCTTCACAGCACTCTGATAGGACCGTTAGCCGACCAGCACCGGCGGGGGTGGGGGGGGGGGGGGGGGGGGGGGGGGGGGGGGGTGGGGGTGCTTCCCCTCGTCTGGTCCGCTGGGGAAGTGATAATTACTTCCCCCGCCACCGCCCTCCTCCTCTTCTCTGGCTCATGTGACACCCCATTATTGATGAGCGCTAGCCTGCTCCACACTACAGCGACGCATGGCGTAGCTCATAGCCGGCGTGCAGCCTCCCTCCACCCCACAGCCGGCAACACCAGCGGTCAGGTTTGGGACAGCCGAGCACGTCACCGCGCCAACGAGAGAGGCAGGAAATCACTCGCTGGGCTTGAGGGGAAGAGAGACCGCCTGTGTTCACGGAGGCCGCCCCCCTCCCCCCTGGTGTGTGTGCATGTTTCTCTCCGTACCCTCTCCCCCCCCCCGCGGCGCTAAACGTGTGAATCGCTCACGTGGGGGTTTTAACCGCTCGGCCGTATTGATCACGAGGCTGTGGGATACGTCTGGTCCCGGAGCACGCAGCCCTGCCAGAATCACTGTTATGCCCCCCCTCCCACACACACACACCCCTCCCGCTCTAATCGCAGCTTGGGGGGGGGGGGGATATTACAGTAGATGCTGGGGTCCTTATAGCTTGTACCCCTCCACCACCCACACATCACAGCACCTAATGTAGGGAGCCTCTTATTGGGCATTACCACACGGGCTCTCAGAATCCCACCACTCACCACCCACATGCTAAATAATCACCCACCGGGACTTCAGTGTGTGTGCGCACGTTTATGTGTGTGTATTTTGCAGGAAAATGGAAGCTGTGTAATTGCTAGAGAGCGTGAGAGATGGATGGACAGGGAGATTCATATAGGCAATATAATTACAGGATCATTGACCCGCCCCCCAATTAAAGACACACATACACACACACACACACACACACACACTAAACTAAACTACCATGACAACACAAGGATCTCCACAACTGTGAGAGAGGGTCTTCGCTTGATAATTTTCCGTGCCTCAGAGCTCAGGCACAGAGCAGGGCAACAGCGTACAGATGTAGAGCAATATTCTTCTGTAGTGTGATCTACAGGGAAATCGCTGTACTGTATGTGGGTTTTATTGCCCTCCCTCCAAAAGCACTGCCTCAGGTAAATAACCCAACAGGAGGTGGGTATTAAAGCAAGCTGCCAGATGCAGATACAGCCCTTCCTTTGCCCGCATTTGCCAGAAATTCACGAAAGGGATCTAGTCTGTGAGCTCATCTATGCTATAACAGACACCATATAAACGTTTGTGCTTATTTTAGACATTTCTTCAACTATAATGCGTTTTGCATTGGAGAGACAATACACTTTAGGCCGCCAGAAATCTAACAACAACATACTTTCAATCTTCATGTCCTCATGATCTTGCTCAGACCTTCCTGCCGCCTGTAGCTTCAAAGCATTTGTTTTCATACACTGCATATGTTTGGTAGACTAGGGCTGCTAAACACATTGGCCTAGGACAAGGATCTGCAACCTACAGTGGCTCCCTGTGGCTTTGACAAACATCATATAGACCTGGATCCCCCACACATAATCTCAAATTATATTTTGCCTGTGTTTTATGATTTCACCAGTGTCCAAACGGATCTAGTCCATTCAAAATTGTGAGTGCACGGTACACAGTAGCTGGATATAGGCTATTATTTTTATATATATTTTTTTTTCTTTAACTTTTTGTTATTATATATATAAATATTAGATTATAGTATATTCTGTATTCAAGTCACCAGAAATTGGCATCTAAGTGCTTAATTTTTTTTAAAGCTTTGCGGAGTGGCATGCCCCCGCACTCTTTGATAGTAAAGGTTGCAGACCCCTGGCCTATAGGAAAACATGTTAACGGTACACAAATAAGCACACACCACAACCACACGTAGTAATGCTAGTTTTGTGTTGATGAAATTATGCTTTTCATACTGGCAGGAATGAGGAAATCCTGATGTCACGAGCGCTTTCAATTTCAGCAGGTCTTATGGGTTTTAAGATGGAGATGTGACTTAACCAAATAGTCCCATGGGGAACGAGCCACTTACTGTGAAGTGCCGACATCAATGACTACTGAAACCTATAAATCCATCTTCTAAATTAATTATTCATAAGGAAATAGCCAACACAGGATTTAACTGTCTCCCGAACAGCCCTGTCCACTTCTTTAAGCATGACCTATATTGCAGTGTTAAAACAACCCATTTGATCTAAATGATATGGAAAGTGGCTCCCAGAGGACTCTCAAGCAGATGGGTGACCCTCTTGAAGTTCAATTGTCCCCCATAATGTTCTGAATAAAAACTGACAGCTCAGTATAAAAAGCACAGTATACTGTGTGTCAAACAAACTCTGCTTAATAGCAGCGAGGACAAGAGTATTTCAACATCCATCCATCTTCATCCGCTTCGGTCGCAGGGGCAGCAGCTCCAGCAGGGGACCCCAAACTTCTCTTTCCCGAGCCACATTAACCAGCTCTGACTGGGGGATCCCGAGGCGTCCCCAGGCCAGTGTGGCTATATAATCTCTCCACCTAGTCCTGGGTCTTCCCCGAGGTCTCCTCCCAGCTGGACGTGCCTGGAAGACCTCCCTAGGGAGGTGCCCAGGGAGCATCCTTACCAGATGCTCCAACCACTTCAACTGGCTCCTTTCGACGCAAAGGAGCAGCTCTACTCAGAGTTCCTCACGGATAGCCGAGCTTCTCACCCTATCTCTAAGGGAGACGCCACCTTCCTGAGAAAACCCATTTTGGCCGCTTGCACCCGTGATCTAGTTATTTTGGTCATGACCCACCCTTCATGACCATAGTTGAGGGAAGGAATGATGATAGCCCCGTAGATCAATAGCTTTGCCTTCCGGCTCATCTCTCTTTTCATCACAACGGTGCAGTAAAGTGATTGCAATACCGCTCCCGCTGCTCCGATTCTCTAGCCAATCTCCCCCGACAATGTACCCACACTCGTGAAAAATACCCAGAGGTACTTGAACTAAGGAGGTAAGGACTCATTCCCTACCCAGAGTAGGCACTCCATCGGTTTCCTGCTGAGAACCATGGCCTCAGATTTAGCGGAGTAATTCAACAAACAAGTAATTCAATAATTCAACAAACAATTCAAATGTCTAGGCAAACAATGTCAGTTACTGTATGTAGAAATCAAACTTAATCTTTTCACACACATAATGAATGTCCAGAAAGTTAATCTTTCGATTTGTGAAAAACCGAGAGTCTGTTATACACAGGATGTCCTGTCTGAGGAACAAAGCAGACATGAAACTAGGGTTAAAAAGCCCAAAACGTAGTGTGCCTTGTGTACTGCTGTGTTCGTCCACATCAACAAATGAGGAACAGATTCCTGTTTACAGAACTTAAGTGTGTGAACCATGTTCACCCTGATGGCCTGATGCTGGTACAGAGGGCATCTAAAACCCATGTTTACAAAGCGAGTTGGGATTAGAGAGATAACCTTTCACCTTAAATCTCTGCATTATCACTTAAGGGTGAAAGCTGGCTCTCTTACAAATAAATATAATAGCACCGCAATTAGACTAGACTTTTTTGGCAGTAGCTTAGGGCTGGTATATTTCCATGGCCTATAGCTTACTGTTGATCCACGAAGGTATTGATCAGAAATCCTTTGATGCATTTGGCTTCATGACAATCTTCATTAACATCAGACAGGGTATACCAGCTCTGTACCTCAAACATACAGAATATATTCAATTTTTAGAATGTTGTATAACCACAGTATATTAATAGCTAATAGCTATTTTACTGTCTAGTATAATCTTAATATTACCATCCTTCATTGTCAGGTTTTATTTTTTTGCTTTCTTATATCAGACATCTTTATCAGATATTTTTTTTTCCTCTATCTATTGTCAATGTTGATAAAGAGTCAAAACCTGTCTGGCAGGAAATCTTGTTACTGGCAGAGGAGTTCAAGTGAATACACCTGCATGTCCACAGTATCACGTGACTCTCAGACTCAAATGTGCATGGAGAGAGTTAAAATCATGACGTGTAGGGAAATACATTGAGACACAAAACACTGACTGAAGAGAGGTGGGAACATATCATTAGCACAATTCTCAGTTCCCAGATGTCTGTCTGGGGTAGTACTGCCTTCAAACATCATAGCATGAAGAGAAAAAGACTGTGTGTGAGTGTGTAATCACATTTACCCTTTCAATTAAGGCATTGTACAGACAAGGTCAATAACGTACAATTGGCACATAACTCCTATCTGCACTGGTTTAACATCGCTGTTGGAATCTTCTGACACAGTTAACAGCTTTATTGAATTGGAAATGCTGACCCCATAAAAAGCAAGCGAACATCCCAGACAGAAATCAACACAATGCCTTGCTGCTTTTGCATTTTGTTCATGTGTGAATGTGTGAGTTTGTGTGGGTGTGGGTGTGTGTGTGTATGAGAGAGAGAGAGAGAGAGAGAGAGAGAGAGAGAGAGAGAGAGAGAGAGAGAGAGAGAGAGA
>JAODUK010000071.1:0-14101 GCA_027564635.1 Typhlichthys eigenmanni | reverse complement strand
GAGTTTAAAAACTCAGAAATTCTGAGTTTATAAAGTCAGAAATTCTGAGTTTATAAAGTCAGAAATTCCGAGTTCATAAAGTCAGAATTTTACCCCCCCTTCCCGCTCCGATTTTTTTTTTTTTTTCTTCTTTTTTTTTTTCTTTTTCATGGCCCTAATACGCCGTCGTACAAGGGAGTATTATAATAATGAACACATTACAGTATGTTGGCTACAGTATATGGCCAAATATTAAATATGTACATTGATGACATCGCAGGTACACAGAAAAAAAACAACAACTGTACCAGAGTTTAGACATATGACATTTGGAGTTAGAGAAATATAATCAGCTAAATTTATATTTGTCATCTCAAGAATTATGTTTTTCACTGGATGTGAAAAGAAGTGCAGAAGAAGATTTGATATTACACGTAGTATTTCTGGTGGGACCAGTAACTTTTTTGATGGCACATTTTAAGATGAGCCTATGTCTTTTAGCATTGGGACGTTTACCAAATGTTGTGTGTGTTTATTGGGGACTGAAGTGGAATAATTTTGAGTCTAGAAAATTAACATCATGTACATTAATTCAATGCTTTCTACTGTAGTTAGTCTCTATTCACCAACAGAGGTAGCGTATACTTATTTGTAAGGGGTATGAAGCACATTTTCGAAACATTGAGTAATGGCCATAAAGTTAGCAAAAGGTTAAGATTAAACTCTTAAAAAGGTATGTTATTTGTGCTGTTAAAAAGGCTCTCACATGAAAACATCTCCAGATAGTTGCCCAGTAGCTACATAACACTACAGTATACAATGTACAAGCAACACAAAACAAAGCAAACAGAAGATAGCATTGAACAGTACTGGACATGTATTCAGTTACTGACCTGCAATGCAGATGTCCATGTTAATATAAGATGATGCAGTAGTGATTTTATTGTCACATGATGTCTTGGAAACTTGGAAACAAGTATGCATTCATGCTTCTTTAAGAAGGTGTAGAAAATACAGCACTGGGGATGTTTATACACCAGTTAGACATTTTTCTCCCTCTCTTGAGACAGTTTTAATGAACTGTGTCCATTACGTAGGTTGCATACAGGACTGCAGAAGGGTTCGTTTGTGTAACATTATCAACGTTTTAACTGCAGCCATTTAAAGTGCGCACACCAGATGACCATTCCACAAATCTGCTTTGGATAATAATGCTTGTTCAATCCATTTTATATCTCACTGGAGCTACTGTGGCTCCCTGTTCTGCAGAGGCATTACGAACAATGCATGTGGGTGAGAGTGACAGCTAATTTCAACCAGAGTGACAGAGTTTGTGGATTGTAATACTCCCGAGAAGCCTAATCAAAAGGAGAAGGGCCGACCCAGGGAGTGAGAAACACTGTGCAAACCCATAATTACCAACAGGCAAGCAAATGGCCCATCTAGGCACACAACCACTTAATTGGTAGTTAGGTTTTGCTGTGGAAAGGCACAAAAGCACCAGAGATAATTTCTTAATGGGGGCCTATTAAGTCTGAGGATCTGGCATTTAGGACACACTCAGAGGCAAACACAAACAGGCATGCAACACACGCTTACACACACACACACACACACACACACACACACACAGAGAGAGAGAGATAAACTGTTGTCAAATAGGCTGGCTGCCATGTGTCACTAAACCATGCTGACAATAAGTTTGGTGCTGGGCAAACGCTCTGCTTTATAATGTGTGCGCTGAATGCTCACCGCACACACGCACTGTAGCTTGATCACACATTAACAGGAGCAACAGGAGAGAAATTCTCTCCTACAGTATGCGTGAACAAGTGTATGCGTGTGCAGCAACCAGGTTGAATGTGGCGTGACTGCCTGCGTCGTCATCCCTGTCTCCCCCCTTCTCCCTCCCTCTTTCTCCCTCCTTCTCCCTTCCTCTCTCTCTCTACCTCCCCAGCACAGACATGCATGCATGCACAGCGCCACTCTGAGCTACTGTGGCTGACTGTAAGCTTTCCCATACCTGAGCCAGCAGACCATACAGACAGAACCAATAAGTGTAGTCATCTCTCTGTGTGTGCTACATCTTATTATTATAATAATAATAATAATAATAATAATAATAATAATAATAATAATAATAATAATAATAATAATAATAATCATATGTGAGTTATCTTTCTAATCTGGTAATGAGCATCAACATTTTAATTTTCTTTCAAAAGTAATATTTACATAATCCAGTGTTATTCCTGATGAACTTTAGAAAAAACTGGGCATAAATATGTCAGAGTAATGATTGTATTTAGTTTAGATTAGTTTAGTTTTATAACATATATTATAACATATGTTATATGATGTCCTGTTGGTCTGTATCCCAGTTCAACATAGTACAACAAACCTTTCTCCGTCTTCTTTTCCAATCAACTGTAAACATACCCTTTTTGTGCACGTGTGTGTGTATGTGTATGTGTATGTGTGTGTGTGTGTGCGTGTGCGTGTGCACACACGTTTGACTGTGCATCGTTATCTTGTTCTCTCGCTCCCAATCATAGACAGCTGCAGCTGCCTCTGTTGCTAAGTGGCCAGCAAAAACACACACACACACACACACACACACACACACATACGCACACACACACACATACGCACACACACACACTTGGAGAGAGAGACAGCCAGACTCTGTAAAATTACACTTGAGGACATAATCTTGACACCGTACCATGTTATCTCATGCTGCTGCAATGTCGATTCAGCAGCGAAAACATAACAGCTCCACAGTAGCAGGGAGGAAATGAAGTGCGATGGCCCTCGGCTATACCTCAGCTCATAGCACGCTTGTGCGGACGGAGATCAGTTTTGACACACACGTTGTCTTTGTCCTTAAATTCCATTTGGTGGGAAAAAATTGCTTTAGAGCAAAGCTATTTTCTTGGGAAATGACTTGGGAAATACAAACAAAACTGCCGCATAGCAAAAAAAGAATTCAAGTTCAGAAAGATGCTCTTTAAGGTAGTTATTGAACAGCCAAAACGTTATCCAGACCACGATGTGGAATATATTTCAATTATGGTGATTTCCTGGGCATAAAACACTCCCGAGCTCATCGGCACAGGACGTATTTAAGGAGTTATCGAAGGAAGCGAGTATAGCTGGCTATCTTTTCAATGATAGACCAGCAGGAACAGATCTCTCCTGAAAACATCTATCTATGTGGGATCTTGCCTAATCACAGCAGTGTTGTTGAGCTCAGCATCTGAAGAGCTACGTCGTTTTGGATTAGACCCTCCTGCTGTCCTCTATCACAACCTGGCTCCAAATCAATGTCGCTAGTGCACAAATGCTAGTGCACAAAATGCCTGTTCCGGTGCAAAGCTCACCCACCTGCTAGCTTGTCGGGTCCCGATGTCTTGGGGCTTCAAGGAGCACTTCTCCCCCACCCCCCCCCCACAACTCCCCCCCCTCACCCCGACGGACGAGCGCTTCAATAACAGTAATGGGCTCCAGTGTTAAGTGTGACAAGTGACCTGTCCTCAATGTCCAGCGACATACAGTTTATATATATATATATATATACATACACATACACACACAAACATACAGTATGCATGCACTCACTCAGGTATATATATAGTGCAGTATATAGGCCTCTCCTTGTGGACAGAGAGAAAATGGCTGCCGCAGGTAGCATACTCGACTAGGAGTCTTACAGAGACAATAACAGTATAATGTTATAAATGATGGGCTGGCTGTCAATCCGGAGGCAGAGATGGCGATAGGTCACGTTATATATATATAATATATATATATATATATATATTATATATATATAGTTTATATGACCACATCTGCACGCATGCACACACACACACGCACACGCACGCACACACACACACTCACAAACACACACAAAGAGATGTGCACATACGCCGCCAGGTGTCAGGGAAATGAGTGATGCGTGTTACCGTGAGTGTTTGTGACAAGCCTGAGCGACCAGGGACAACAAGGCCGCGCTGCCATGATTACTGGCTGACATGAATATCTGCTGAGGACCGGGCAGGCTGGCTGGCTGCGTCTTCTGCTGATTAATGCTGCGTGCGCGCGTGTGTGTGCGTGTGTGTGTGTGTGTGTGTGTGATAAATACCACCACCTGCCTTGGTATACCTGGGGCGTCCCCATAGGCACCCAGCTCTGTGTGTCAGACTCCTCCAGCACACGTCCCAATAATTACCCTTTCATTGCTCTTCAAAGTGTGTAGGGGGCCAATGTGTGTGTACTGTAAAGTAAGTGCGAGCGTGTGTGTGTGTGCGTGCGTGTAGCTGTCATAGCACGTGTTACGGGGACTATTATTTCTTTAATATACCATACAGCAAACTGGTATGGACTCCCTTTACTGGTATGTTACCGGCATGTTTTTCTCTTCTTCTTATGTGTGTGTGCGTGCGTTCATGTGTATCTGACAACCTCTCTCCCCTATCACTTCCTAGCCCCCCCCCCCCTTCTTTCTTCCCACACACACACCCTATTCCCCAATTCCCCCGCCAATTCCCCTCCCCCTAAAATGCCCCTCCCCATTCTCCTCTCTTGCTCTGGTTTGTCTGCATGCATGTGTGTGTGTGTGTGTGTGTGTGTGTGTGTGTGTGTGTGTGTGTGTGTCCAGTTGTCTGAGAAGTGGATGGAGCCCAGCAGTCGGAGCTGTCAATCACCCTGCTGGGAGATGAGATCAGGATGTTCAGAGGACACACAGCGCCTGTCTGGCGCTCTGCAGATAAGAATACTGCGAGCAGCGCACCGCCTGAGCACGTGCGTGCGTGCGTGCGTGTGCGTGGTGAAGTTGAAGGTGTGCGGTCCATGTGATGACAACGGGAGTGTGTGGTAGGTGAGGGGTCTGTGCACTGTAGAGAATACACTATATATAGCTCTGGAAAACCAGAGCTATGAAAGCCTACCACATGGGATAGAGAAGAAGAAGGTGAACTTGCCAAACGGTAGTTTCAGGGCTTCATTGAGGAAAGGGTTCACGTACTGGTCACCACATCCCTGGTTAAGGACAGCAGCAGTACGATCTTGAACTTTACAGTTTATCCGAGCTTAGAGATTTAAAAAATAAACTGCTCAGACAGTCCTATGTAGGTCATTGTCTGCCCCTTCTAGCACTCCAAATGCTGGAGCTTGTAATGGCCATAATACTGTATCTGTGCACCACTTACTGTAATTTCCCCATGCATGTACATCAGAATAGGTCAACAGAAATGCAAATAGGGAGGGTGAAGTTTTAAATATATCGTTTGTATTTTACCTTACAGTATGTATTTGTTTTTATCTTTCTTATATTCATTTTAATTGATTGCTTTAACCATTTTATATTCCTTATTTTCTGTATTTTCAGTATTTTCTGTATTCCCTCTCTGTAAAACACTTTGACCTGCAAATCTGTATGAAAAGTGCTAACAAAGTTTATTATATATTTCTAGTTTGTTCCCCTTAATTAGCCATAAACAGCAGCAAAATAGTCAAGCAATACAGTATGCACTTTAGTACCTTTTAGCTAACACACTCACCACTATTACTGAGTTCTTGCGGAGTATGGCTTGTAAACTGTATGCGGCCTGTGAGAGACAGCAACAGTTTGTAGACCTTACTGTATGAATGTCTACTGATCAGATTGGATCCCCAGCAGTGATAATACACTGTAAGTTCTCAGTAGTACCGTACAGTAGTATAAACACTGGTGATGTGTTGTCCAATGAGATGAATGCAAACGCTGAGCTGACCTCTCAGCACAACCCTGAAGATTTTTACCGCATTCAGAATGTGTGTGTGCGCGCGCGTGCATGTGTGTGTGTGTGTGTGTGTGTGCGCGCGTGTGTGTGTGCGCGTGTGTAATGACATTCAGCTCTAGTCATCCTACACTTATCCCACAGATTTACATCTGCACACACACATGCACATGCAGGCATGCAGGCAAGCACGCGCGCGCACACACACACACACACACACACACAAAGCCACGACACAAAGCTAACCCTTGGATGAAGCACACAAAAACTAAATCGTATCGTCTCGAACCTACCCGGTCCAGCATGCTTAACACTGCCACACAGAGCCTCACAGAGCCACACAGAGCCAAATGGAGCCAAGTTAAAAGTAAGTGGGGTCTTCTGAAGGCAAGCATGACACAAACACAGCCACGGATGAGAGCGGAGGAGTGGAGTGGATAGGAGCGCAGAGGGGGAGACGAGACACGCTGATCCCCACACGTGCATAATTCTGTCTCGCAGGGAAGCTCTGCTCCTCTTAGATGTGGTGATTTGCATGGATTCTGAGGAGCACGCGGGGTGTGTTTCTGGGACACTCGTGAATGGACGTGGCCACAGAGGCTCGCTGGATTAAAAATGTGGCTCTTTGATGAGGGGATGAAGGGGGTGGAGAGAATAAGGGGTGTGCGGGGGGTGCGAGTTTTAAGGGCCGCGTGTGCAAGCGCATACAGTAGGCGACAGAAGTCAGAATATATATAGCCATAAATATCAGCATCCTCAAAGACTAATATATGAATCGTAAAAATAATCAACAGTATACGGCGGAGTCATGCATGTCCGATTGTTCAATAACTGGGTGATTTCACTTTGATATTTTAAAGACTATTTTCTTGAAATACTGAACAGTCAAGGAAACTGGTGAAGCATCTCTTGTTGAACAGGCTGAAGCCTCACAGTTCAGACACATGCAAGGCCCTTCAGTGTTACAACTATTTACAGTATTTGATATTAAAACCAATGTCCTCCTTTCCTTTAGTCTGCTAAATACGTTCCTTTGCCATAGCCCTCTGGTTGGTTCTGCTATTATTCTCCACTCAGTCCTTCGGTCACCAAAGTTCCATCCATCAGGAAGACCCCCCAACCACCCTTCAAATCTCCACCTGGCTCCTGTCTCTGCAGTCATCCCTAGAGTGAGGTGTGTCTAACTAGTCTGTCCATGGCTGTCCTGTCAGTCACACGTCAACAAGGAGCTCTGGGCTGAAACAGGGAGAGGAGGCATGGAGGGGGGTGGGCAGCCACTGCTGGTAAGTGGAATCTATCCTCTATGGTTTTCACAGTAATGTAGATATACGTGTTAAGTGATTAGCTATTACTCTCACTGGTTTCTTTTATTTTCTCTGGTCCGTCCTCTCACATATATTTGAGTTTGCCATACTAAGGTTTGATCCCTCCTACTCTTCAAATGACAGGGTCTCCAGTTAGCCCCTGTCACTGTACGGTAGATGCCTTCCACCCAGGCACCGTGAAGCAGTCTGAAGCCACACGGGAGCTCTCCATGGTCCTGGAGCTGCTTTCATTATCTGCTGGCATCGCTCCCGTCTGTGGATTATGAATGCATGTATTAATTTAACTGTTTCCTGAAGGCCTGAATCGTCAATCAGCATCAACATACGCACATAATGGAAAATGAACATGGACGTGTGCGGCAAAAACGAACACTGTGTATTGAAGAATGCCTACAGCGCGCTCACCAACTGATAAACACATTTACCACGAAGAACAGCACAAAACACACATACGTGAAAATATCACATTCTCGCAAATTGGTCAATCAATCCATCAGTCAGCTCACTCATTATCTCGCCTGCTTTTTTTCCTTCCAGTTTGCTTAGCGGCCACGCCGTGTGTTATTATTATGAGGTGGGGAAAGGAGAGGATAGGGATGGTACAGTATATCTATCATTAGACGGCCCCCTGCCCGCACACTTCTCTCTCAGTAGGACTGCCCACAGCGACACACTCAAGTTATTCATGGGAATTGTGGACCAGCTAGCACCTGGGAGGAGTTTCACTCATCCAGCCCTCACACACACCGCCACTTTAATTTGACAGTGTGAAATTGGTGCATTACAGAAGAACCTCCCCAAAACCGTATTCCCTCTTTACTCATTGTCACTGGCAGCTGTCAGATATTCTGGAGACTTCATACAGTATATATCGTAATATATACAGATATATCATCTATCTTCTAGCTCACTCCATTTTACATTTATCCAAATCCTTATTGGATTTCTACTGCAGCTAAGTCATTCTGTACTTCATTCTTCCTCTTTACATTGTCTTGATAGTATGATTTGGTGATTCGCAGGGGGAAATTGTGCTCCCAATCACAATAGCTTACTGTTTCCTTTTGCTTCTCTATGAGTTGCCCCATCCCACCTGACAAAGTAGGACAATTCCAGCAAAGAAATGATGACTGTGCATGGCATCTAATGTACAGAGAGACCCTCTGAAAGATCCAGATCCAAGATTCCAGGTCTAGCCAAACATCTTCTGCCGTATTCAGCTGAAAAAATGTACTGGTGTATATATTTACCCTGATATGGTTTGTATTTTAATTTCAACACTTAAATGACTAAAATGTCTACAGCATTCACATGAATGTTGTAACTGCTGCAACTGTTCTCAATATGCAGCACACACACACAGTGACTCACTGCTGTCCACTCAATAGCTACAGTATGTTGTGTGAGGTGGCTATTTTGGCTGGCTGTGTGAATCATTACATGGCAAGGCAAGAGTATTTGGAAAGCAACCTTCAGATACATGAGGCAATACAAAGTCAAAATCAGGAAAGAAGAATGTATGATTGTCTGGTATTTGCCAAATGACATTATTTATGGATGGTCAGTGAGACTTTGGTGACCACATTATGGTGTTTGCTTCCTCTGGTTTCCTTGCTAAGTCACCTAAGTGTGAAAATGTAGAAAGTGACTAAATTATTGTAAAAAGACAAATCACGGAGAATGGTACTGTAGATACATTTCACTGGAATAAAATATAATAAAAACACAATGTGCACTGAATCACCATTGTTTTTTTTTTCAATATTAGATATTTATGGGACTATTTTAGGCATTTAAATCAATTGTTTTTTTGTAACATTTCTATATTTCTATATATAAATATTGTTTATATTTCTATGTTACAGTATGTTTATATATACCATAAACAATAATGATCGCATACATTACATCCATGCATAACCAATTGTGTTTCATGCTATCGTCAACATAAGATTTAGATTGAATAATGTTTACATATAATCGTTGGCATTGCAAAATGTGGTGATTCTACAACTTGTTGTGGCTGCATAGATGGAATATTGCATCTTTCCCAATGCTTAAATGTAGAAAGTTACATTACATATTTGCTCTTGCACCTACCACATACAGTATGTCTTTAATAAAAACACACTTGTCACCAATGATTGGAGGTGTGATATGGAATATACTGTATTCACATCACTGACACATATGAATTAACTCAATTTATGATCTGTGTATTTATAAAAATAAAAAATAAAAACTCCATGACTCTATTAATAGTGCTGCTTAATTAGGCCTACTATTTACTGGCAGCTAAGGCAAAGTGAATGGAATATTATATAGCCTATAGCAGGATACAGTATCAACCTTTGTTACTGGCTCTGGACATAGAGTGACTTCAGACATGCCTTGTTTTATGGATCTAGGTGAGTGTTTCCTGATAGATGTACCTCTCCACTTCAGCCCCAGTGCAAATGTTTTAGAAGCAGGATAGGCTAAGAAGACATTTACTCCCAGTTGCACACACTGCCCTACTTAAACCCAAACACACGATATGTCCCAATCTATCTTATTTCCATTGACGTTTTGAGAGTCTTTCAGTTTTACTCAGTAGGGTATAATTTGCTAAAAGAGATTACAAATATTAATTTAGGTTTGGAGTGACACTCTTATGCCCCCTGCAAAAGTAATGGATCTTCATAAGCTTGGCTGTTCCATTGAAGTGAATGTCAGAGAATGTCGCAACTTCCCTTGATACTAAGTACTTTTTTTACTGCCCCATTTGTCCATCTGCACTCTCTTTGAGCTCTACATTCTTTTAAATACTAGGCTTTCCACCTTTAAAGGTAGAAATGCATCTTATATCAACAGAAGCATCCGCTGACATTTTAAGACGATGTACTACACCTTGCCCCTTGTCTCACATGAACTACAAGCGATTTACAGTAAGAAAAACTTTCACATGGTGTTACATTAATTTACATACAATATATACAGTATTTGTTGAAAACAAATGACCAAAGAGAAACAAAGACAGGTGTTCTAAAGCCACCTCAGTGGAATTGGCATTCAAAAGAAAATACTGTCCACAACTTCTCAGTCTCTATAGCAACAGTTGCTGAGGTTTCAGGAGTGAACATTTCCCTGTGATTTGCAGCAGCTCTGTTGAATACTCAATTCAGACTGGCTGTGTGAGATATATATTTAAAAAGACTTGACAAATTGAAGTAGGTTAATAAGACATGTTATCACGGTCCTGCCTTTATTGTCTGACCATTTTCCAAGCAGAGATTACACAGTTATTTGAACATGTGTGTCACAAAGAACAAATACAATTTACCTATAGACTGCTAATTGTAAGCTAATTGTAAGATAATACAGTTTGTCACATTCACCAAATATCTCCTTACAATCCTCTAGTTTACCATTCTCTGTACATGCTGAAAACAGAATCTGGCACGTATACACAACCCTGGCTCCATAAAGGTGGCAAAGGTGGCAAACACCACTCACAACAACAATGCCTTTGGCTTCGCAATGCATTTCAATGTTATGGATTGTTTACATTCTGAGGGATTGTGTCTTGATTTGAGCTTGAAGTTAGATATCATTCTCGAGAATGACTAACCTTGCATTTAAAGGGACACATTATCAAGATAAGAATACATGGAACGTCGGAATTACACAATATTGTTGGGTGTGTTTTTCAGCATTTATCAAACATGTTTTGAACATTTTATATTGTTGTACTGTAGCTGTCACAACACACATTTCCACTAATCCACATACAACAGTTCTTTAAGAAAATGTGCAGAGTATTGCTGTAATGTTTATGTTATGATATTTTTACTCAAGGTTGAAAATTGTATGTTTACTGTATAACCTTAAAAAAAAGTGTTGCTGGTTAAAACCCTTCATGTTTTATGTCAGATCATTTGTGAATACATACTGCTAGACTATAAGACAACACTTTGTGTAAATATTAGGTTAATGTGTTGGAGAAACAGTGATAGTCAATGGAGGTTTGGCCCATTGCATACAGTAGCAACTATGTCCCCGTGCTGAACGCTGAACGCCAGTATATCCCTGTGTTCACATTGCCAACAAGGAGAGACTGTTGCTCATGGGCGTTCCTGGCTTGTGTTTAAATGGGTCGGAATATCGGTTTCAGCAACGTACATCATGCTGCCTTCACTGCCATTGGTAGTCGCCGCATCGCATCGCTCAGCATTAGCATAAAAAAGATGTCTATTTTATGCTAATACTGAGCGATGCAACACAGCATATATTTCATGACATTTATTTTATGTATTATTTCGCCCTATGGTTGACTTGCAATGGTCACTTGTCTTGTCGTCGTACTGTATATCGCCATCTCATTGAAATTGAACGGTAGACGGCCGCTTTGTCTCCCTTGTTTGTAATCTGTGTGAACACATGGATGGCTTTATATATGATGTTCAGACTTTTTCAAAGGTTCAGTGTCACTTTAAAGTTACAATTCTAATATGGCATTTAAAAAGTACACAATTTTATTTTTGATTCACTTGAAACCTTTTTCACAGGTCGAGTCAAGCTCTGCGGCAGCACTCCCCCACCCCCCATCTCTTCACCCCACATCTGCACGCACTGAGGAAAATTACTTGCTAAGTTGATTACAGGCTTTGGCTATAATGCACTGAGCATTATCGATGGAACCCAGGAGTGAGGCAAATTGTCCATTCAAGAAAGGTCTGCCTTCCAGACAAATTGTCCAAATGTGTGGGTGGGAGAAACCTAACACCTAGACTTTAGCTCTAATATTCAGAACAACAAATATCACACACAAAATAAGTTTTACTTTACTACTACTCGGTTATTACATTTTTTTCTTTTTTTTTTTTTGTACAGGCTCTTGTGAGTTTCAGAAATTACCTATTGTGAGAGAATTGCCTTTAATATGGCTGCTAAGGCTGTTGCCAAGCGATTACTGGTGCCATGGAAGTTTCAGGCTCCTTGTTAGTTTGTGATTGGCTGCGAGTGGAATGTTAGCATGGAAACTTTGGCTGGCCCTGCGTGTGTGTGTGTGCATGTGTGTGTGTGGCGAGGCGAGGCGAGACACTATCCATGCCCAGGGGCCAAGGGCCGAGGCCGTCCGTGGCACAGCTGTGCCTGCTGAGAGCCTGGGGGCAAGAGGCCACCTCTCTGGTGCCCTGGGGCAGGCCACGCCCCGCTACTGCCTGGGGAGCGCAAGATGTCTGGCGCGGGCAAGCCACAGATGGTGGGGTGTGCATGCGTCAACACATCCACCGATGTGATTCTCCGAGATGTCGAGTGGATCGAAAAGACTTCTTCTGTTTCCTCTGCTAGCTCTGAAGCATTTACTCAAAGGATGAGATAGTGTTTGTTACTGTAACAAATAACTCAACATTAAAACGTTCAATTACATGTCTGTTTAAACTAAGTAATTATGATGAATGGTTCTGTAAAGGTCATACTAAAAGGTGGAAGCACTTAACAGCTATCAGACCGATTTAAAGTCACAGTTGGTTTCAATAACAGAGAAGGATGCATCTATCTACAGAACAACAATATAATGACTGTTGTACAACTTACAGTAGGTGCTGCCTCTGTATGCAAAGATGATTTGGAATTTTGACAGCTGCTCAAAATTAAAAGGGATTAAGAGGCTGCAATGTATATTCCGTTAAATATTACTGTATACACAATAATGCTATACATTCTTCACAAATGTTTACAAGTTATTATTGAAAACAAGTACAGCTAGTAGGCTACAGTACATGCAATTACTGTAAAACAAACATAGCCATGCACATATTCCTCAGCAGTCTCTGCAGCTTCGATGTTATGCCTTAAAAGCATGTGCTCTACAATATTTTAAACTTTAATATTAGCAAATAACTTTATTCTACAGTATATATATATAGAAAATACAGTATAGTGAGTAATTGCATCCTGAGCAGATCATTAAATTACTCTCCCTGTGTGTGTGTGTGTTCTAAGCTGAGCTCCTCTCAGGTTGGCTTGTGTGCATGTGTGTGTGCCCTACAAATCATTTGTTTTGGTTTGAGATGCTGGTGCGCTTGGTGCGACATCTAGTGGCTATTTCAGAATTCTGCCTGCAAACAAATGCTTTCTGGACTCTGAGGATGTTGACTGTGAATGTGGGATTGACAGATGAAAAGGCTAAAAGGAGAAAGAGGGAGGGGAGAAAATAGGAAATGAGAGAGAAAGGAGGAGAGATGGAGGGAGAGAGAGAAAGAGATCCCTTTGATGTTCTCCATTGCAACACATCACGGGGCAAACTCAAAGGGTTTGTTAAAAATGCACGACATGCACACAACTAGAAAATAAGTAATGAACTTAGAAATAAAGATCAAGTGATTTCATACACAGCCCAACTTCAAAGAATCATCTTGGCTGAGGGGAAGGAAAAAACCTATCAATGAATTCTCCACTGGCCTAAAAGAGGCCTAATTATCCCACAGCATCAGTGTGTGCAGAGGTCAGAGCTGTCACACCGACGAATGGAGACAGAGGAAGGTACAAGGTTGTTCAGACTATCAGACTAGCTTGCACAAGTACTAAATCTGCCCCCAGTCAAGTGACCTGACAGTAGTCTAACTGCTATGCCAGTGGGAGTGTAATAGACACAATCTTGCGTCGCAGCGATGGAACACCAGTTTGAGGCGAGGAAGCAGATAATTGCTACATAATTGCACGCAACGGCAGCCATTACAATTTCAGATTTAAAAAAGAAAGGGAAAAAAAATCACAATTATGAGAGGATGGTAATGAGGGTTCAATTGACAGGGACAACATTGCCAGCACAGGAGACCTCTGTCTCTCTCCCAGTTTGATTCACATATGCTGGCTCACATTTTACCATCTGGCAGGAGACACAAGCATGGAATGACCAGACGACATTAAACAACATAGTTTATTTGGTGACTATATGATCTATCTATCTATCTATCTATCTATCTATCTATCTATCTATCTATCTATCTATCTATCTATCTATCTATCTAT
>JAODUK010000070.1:0-14101 GCA_027564635.1 Typhlichthys eigenmanni | reverse complement strand
CAACCGTGTTAGCATCACACTGTAGCTGCACCATATTATCAACCGTGTTAGCATCACACTGTAGCTGCACCATATTATCAACTGTGTTAGCATCACACTGGAGCAGCACCATATTATCAACTGTGTTAGCATCACACTGGAGCAGCACAGTGTTAGCTTCATATGAAATAACAAAAAGCATAGTGGTTTTGGGGGCTTCTGAACTTTTAAATGCCCCTTTTAAATAAACTTCCAAGCCCCTGTGTCGGTCTATGACATCCCCCATAGGAATAGTGTAAATATACTGTATATATGATTTCATTAAATTTAAAAAGGTATAGTCAGCTATTTTTTGTCAAATTCACCAAATATGTTCTTGCATTTTGGTATCTTAACGTCATTTTAAGTGCTTGCACTTTCCTATATCAATGTTTTTTGTGCGTGCTGAACAAATAATTCGGAAGCGCTGGCTCCGTTAATAGGAGCATAAAGAAAGTGGCTCACACCGCTCACATCAACAATGCCGACTGACATTGCAGCACGTTTCATAATCACAAAGCTTCTGAGCAAGTTTGTTTTGTTTTGAGCTCAAAGTTAGCAAGCCTTTTCAAGAATGACAAACACACCTTTAAAGAGTCGGCGATTACATTTTATAGATTGTTTGAATGCAGCAGAACAATACTCAAGAATAAAAATCGAAAACACTATTTTAGAATTATCAGAAATTATATATTTTCCCCCTAACGTAGCCCCTGTAGTACCCCCCAGGCGCCCCTAGGGGTGCATGTGCCCGATCTGAGTCACTCGACAGTGCCCTGAACATGCTCGTCTGTGTCGCCGTCGGAATCACATCTCACCTGGTGGTTACCGAGGGTTACAGTCATTAAACCCCACCTCTCTCTCACCTGGAGGTTACCGAGGGTTACCGTCATTAAACCCCACCTCTCTCTCACCTGGCGGTGAAACTTGATCGCCTCCACAAAGTCGCCCAGCAGGTAGTGGGTGTTGCCAAGGTTACCGAAGGCCCTCCCCTGCGCGGCGCGGTCCCCGAGCTCCTTCACCAGCACGAGGTTCATCCTGCGGAGAGGCAGAGTCAGCTGGGCAGGGCGCACATGTACGTGTCTGACAACACTACACTGCAGCCTGGCCCTCGGAAGTACAGTTCCGCCATTAAGCGCTCACATTTAGTGTGTGTGTGGGGGGGGCCTCAATAGGCCCCTGGGAGATACACGGTACACTACAGTGTGTGTGTGTGGGGGGGCCTCAATAGGCCCCTGGGTGATACACGGTAGACTAGTGTGTGCGTGTGTGTGTGTGTGTGTGTGTGTGTGTGTGTGTGTGCGCAGGCTCTATTGCCTGGCAGGAATGCTCAGTAGGGAACTCAGGACTGTTTTGGCTAACAGCTTACAGTGCTGGGTACCATGGCAACCATGTACCGTGGCGAGGAAGATTCCTGAAGCCTTTTGGCTTCCTGCACCACAAGTACCACTCAGAGATGACGCATGCCTGTGCGTGTGTGTGTGTGCGTGCATGTGTGCTCACTGGTAGTAGCTGGTGGCCCTCTGCAGCGTCTCCATGACGACGGGGGGGAGGTCTCCAGGCTCCTGGCCCCACAGCTGTTGCTTCCCCTTAGCATGCAGCACGTTGCCTAGGTTATAGAGGGCCCTGGCCTCGCCCACCTACACACACACACACACACACGTTGCCTGGGTTACAGAGGGCCCTGGCCTCGCCCACCTACGTTGCCTGGGTTACAGAGGGCCAGGTGTGTGTGTGGGCGTGCGTCACCTTGTCCCCCAGCTCCTGGGAGATGTCCAGGTGTCTCTGGCAGCACACGGCGGCCTCGTCGAAGCGGCCCAGCACCTTCAGCGTGTTGCCAAGGTTACCGCTGGCCTTGCCTTCGCCTATGCGGTCCCCTATGGTCCTGAGGAGGGAGAGGACGTTAGGCCACGCCCCCTCAGAGCAGGGAGATTAACAGGCCACACCCCCTCAGAGCAGGGAAAATTACAGGCCACGCCCCCTCATTACAGCCAGAACAGGCCACGACCCTCCTCAAAGTAGGGAAATTAACAGGCCACGCCCCCTTCTTAGAGCAAGGAGATCAACAGGCCACGCCCACTCCATATAGTAACCAAGTATGTAAGTAAACGTTTTTCAGACACAATCGATTCTGCTTTCATAATCAGCTGTTTACTATACAGATCTGACAGATTGTTGTGTTGAGTACCTGTACTTATACTACACTGGAGCCCGAACCCATTTCTCACATATTTCACCAGGCACATTTAATAGGACTAGCTCCTAACTGCAAATTATTTTACGCTACATTGAATAGTGCTAGCGGCTAACTACTAATTAGCCTACACTACATTTTATAGGGCAAGCGGCTAACTACTAATTAGCCTACACTACATTTAATAGGGCTAGAGGCTAACTGCTAATTAGCTTCCGCTACATTTAAAGGTAAAGTTAGCTATTGCATGCAATAGCAGCTATTAAATGTAAGCTAATACACTTTTTGTCAAATTCAACCAATATCTCCTCACATTTCGCTAGCTTACCCTTCTGTGCGTGTGGAAAACAGTATAATACTTCTACACAGCCCTGGTTGCGTAAATAAAGACAAAGTGGAGAACACCGCTCGTATCAACAAAGCCGTAGCGATACGCATTGCTTGTCAATTTCGACGTGTGAGGCGCCGTCCGTCGAGGACCGCGGAGCAATACTGTTTTAATAAGAGCTCGAAGTTATCAAGAATGACCATACCTTCAATAGAGC
Source organism: Typhlichthys eigenmanni (assembly GCA_027564635.1). Taxonomy (NCBI): domain Eukaryota; kingdom Metazoa; phylum Chordata; class Actinopteri; order Percopsiformes; family Amblyopsidae; genus Typhlichthys; species Typhlichthys eigenmanni. The sequence goes on along the minus strand of JAODUK010000070.1, from coordinate 11,344 downwards.
ACAGTAAATGGAGGAGGAGAGTTAGAGCTCACCGTGCCAGCGTGAGGTCGTGGCGGTGGTACTCCAGCGCCCGGCCGTACTCCTTCAGGTGAAAGTAGGCGTTGCCCAGCTGGCTGTAGATGGCGCTGAGCGTCCTCAGCTCCTCCGTGCCCACCCGCACTGCCGCCTCGAAGAAGGCCGCTCCGCCCGGGAAGTCCCCGGCCTTGCACAGCCTCTCCCCCTCCAGGGCTAGCTCCAGACAGGACGCCTCCATCCTGCACATTATTTGTGTCACTATACACCAGGGCTATCCAACTCCAGTCCTGGAGGGTCGCTACCCTAGCCTCGCGAGACCATCCTCATCTCACGAGCTTCAGTTCAATTTCGCCGTGAGAATCAGTCTGGAAAGCCTCGGAATCATTTTGAATATGTCCGAGTAGCACATTAACTTTCCAATCAGCGTCCTGTTTATAGCTATGCGAGCGTGATTTAGGTGTGCTGACCATGGTGCCGACAGCGAAAACAATCAGATGGTTCATCCAATCAACTGCCAAGTATTTTTTTGAAAGTACAGCCATTCACAAACAGTTTCAATGTACGGCTCCCCAGATGGACTTGTGACAACAATTCATCTGGCATGTCATATTACCACTACCCTGCATGTTTTAGATCTCTCCCTGCTCCAGTACACCTGATTCAAAGTTGTTAGAAGCCTGATAACAACCCGTTCATTTGGCCCTCCAGGACAGGAGTTGAATAGCCCTGCTATACACTATAGTGTATAATGCACATTATATATGACACTATATATACTTTATAAATACACATGTATTAAGTATATATAATATGTGCACTACTACACGTTATATATACCCCTACAGCTCTAGGCAGGACAATATATTGTGTACAGTACATTATATATACACACACAGTGTATATATCAGTATACACATACATACTGTACATACACACTATGCATTTATTATAATTTATTTATCAGTACTGTTAATTTCCTCATGTACCCCCTGCAGTACCAATATGTACCCCTAGGTGTACCCCCCCACTGTACATTCTATCGGTTGGACATGTAAAATCGCCAGATTACGCTTCATCGCTACAATGGCCGGGGTGCTGGCTCTTCTGAAGGATAACCACGGTAACTGGCTCTGACTCTTTCACCCGACAGGAGCACCTTTATGGAGGCGTCTGTTCCTCTGCGAGGTGCCAGCACCCTCACTCTCAACGTAACCTCCCAGGAAACATATTGCACAACACTAACACGCTATCTGCCCAGTGAACTGAATCACTATGACAACGTCTTGACTCAAGTCACCGGCGTTGTCAAGATTCATGTACGTCACACAGATACAGCCAATATGTTCTATGCTGTTGGAAATGGCCACTGCTATAACGTTAAGCATGTTTCAGTTATTCCATTCCTGTCTCCTTTGAGTAAAATAATCATTGAAAGTCATTACAGCCGTGTTGGTTATTTCGGTTTGTCCATTTGGACAATATTTTGACCCATGCTGTGTTCACCCGACACACACACAAATTACACACCAGTTAACCAGTCAGGTCATTCATATAGTAGGCCATTGTGCTCCGTTAGTGACATTTTTGGCACAAGTCCCGTTCAAAATGTGTTTTCCTTGACGCAGCTCCAGTGTGTAAACATTGCTATCCAAGATCATGCTAATGCTAGCCGCCGTCATGCTGATGCTAGCCAAGATTATGCTGATGCTAGCCACAGTCATGCTGATGCTAGCAAAGATTATGCTGATGCTAGCCGCGGTCATGCTGATGCTAGCCAAGATTATGCTGATGCTAGCCGCAGTCATGCTGATGCTAGCAAAGATTATGCTGATGCTAGCCGCGGTCATGCTGATGCTAGCCAAGATTATGCTGATGCTAGCCGCGGTCATGCTGATGCTAGCAATGATTATGCTGATGCTAGCCGCAGTCATGCTGATGCTAGCCAAGATTATGCTAATGCTAGCCCACGGTCATGCTAGTCAAGGTAACTGGTATCCAGAGCTCTCCTCCACTCAACTCCAGGCCACCACTGGTTTTGACCCATCGCCGTTTTCTGGCAGCGATGGGCATAGTTTGGGTGTGACGTTAGCTAACATCGACCGCTTGATTTAATCAACTGCCCAGCCATTATGAGCACTTTTATTTTAATACTAACATTCATATTTACATATTAGCAAGTGGTGTGTGCTTATTTTACAACAAACAATTTGGGTAGGAAATCACAGCATTTTTCATTTGCATTTTTCATATCTTACTATTGCTATTATTACTGTTAGCTAGTCTATTAGTCTTTTTATTAGTCTATTATATAGGAGCCATTGTAGTGTTTACTATGTAGTTAAATACATAGTTACTATTAATAATACTTTACTATTATCATCATCACTTAAATGCAGAGATATCTAGTTTAAAATGTACTCACTTATTAATTTTACGGTCCCTTATAATGCTAGTGTTAGTTATGAGGCTAATTTGTTGACAGGCCCGTAGCTACAGGCAGCGTGTGCTTAATGGGATGAATTGCAAAAAAATAAGACACGTAGTTTACGCTTTTTAAGTGAGATTACCAATAGTATGCCAAAGATTTGCTCACTGCAATTAACTTTAAAATATATTGACTCATCTTCTGAAATATCTTGTCTTAAACAAAGCTATGCAAATGTTACCTCAGTAGATTTACTTAATGTTTTCCTCACAGGCTTGTCAGTGAAGCTACCATCACAGATATCTACGGTACAGTCTAGATTGGAAGTGCTACTGGATGTATGAAGTGAATTTAGTGCAGCGCATGCATGTAAACAAACAGCGTACCTCCAAAACTTGCTGACTTCCGGATTGATAACACATCACTAGGCCACAAAATAACAAGAGTAGATAATAGACCGTTAACGGAAATGCAATACTTTTTCCTTTCCATACCTTTTTAATAATTTTAAGACCCCAAGGCTACCCTGCCTTCCCCCACCCCACCGCACCCCGACCCCCAAGGGAGCACCCCACCTGTGTTTCCTCTTGCCCCAGGTTCTCTCCACGTAGAGCTGCAGCTCAGAGCGCAGAGGCCCCAGCGTGGCCTGGGGTCGAGGCCCATGGTACAGCAGGCGACACAACGCGCTCTCTGCCGCCGTCAGCGGGCAGGGAGCGGCTCCCACTGGCTCCATTGTGGAGGGGGGGTGTCCAACAGAACAAGCTTGGCCCCGCCCCCGGCTCTATTGGGTTATAGTCACTGGGCTGGCAGTGATGCAGTAGGCGGAGCAGGGCGACAGGTGATCAATAAGTTGCTGGTTCGAAACCTGCTAACTCCTCACCAAGCGTGGCGGTGTCCTTGAGCAAGACACCGAACCCTATCTGCCCCCGGGTGGTCAGGTGGTGCCTGTACACGAATGTGTGTGTGAATGTGAGGCTATACTGTACAGAGTGGATGGAATGTTGAAAAGGAGAAGGAGTATGTTTACCATAGTATAGAACAGGGGTTCCCAAACGTTTCATGCCAAGGCCCCCCAAATAGTATTAGCTTCTGGCCGGGGCCCCCCTTTTGCGAGTTGTTTTTAAAAAAAACTTTGCCACTTCCTTAATTTTATGTAATACAATAAAGAGTAATTTTATATTATATTTTATTTTATATTCAGTTGAGTTTATAACAACATTGGCGCATAGATGTCTATAAACCCTGTTCGCGTCAGCGTTCACAAGTGCGATGAAGTTGATGAAGTCAATTTTGTTTGTTTGTTTGTTTAGAAATGATGGTAGAGATAGATGAAAAGATACAAACAGTTGTAGCAATGCTGATTGGTTTCAGGCTGCTCCAAGATTCAGAATGGACCGGAGGTCTTCACCCATTAGGATGCAAAGACTCTGGACCCTGTTCACTAAGTGCATTGTGGGTCTGGTGAGACCAGACTACAACAGAGCAGCCTACAGAACAGACAAGCCTACAGTAATGACCACAGACCCTGCATGTCACAGATCAGGCCATTTCTACAGTAAATGACAACAGCCAACAAGGATCTGGAAAGACCTTAAACACCTCAGCTGACAAAAGCCAAGGTTTTTGCGGGCCTCCTTGTATGGCTGCTTAGGTAAGTGTCCATATAATATCAAACATCAACCTGTTGTTGGTGTATGGTGGCTCCTGGAACTACTTAAGTAGGTTGGTGTATGGTGGCTCCTGGAACTACTTAAGTAGGTTGGTGTATGGTGGCTCCTGGAACTACTTAAGTATGATGCACAAAGTCAGCTGTGTGCGTTCATGCCAAGTAGGTCGTAATTCGTCTGGAATGCTCCATCATCACACAGTCTCCGGCAAGCCAAGAATCCCATGTGCTCAGTGGGACCTCCAGAGACATTCCAAAATCCAAATGGTGGAAGTCAGGAACTCACAAGACAGCTCTAGAATCACACCGCCTATAGCTTTGCAGTCCACGATGGCCTTGTAGACCTAAACCAGAATCCACCGTCAGTTCGTAGTCTGCCTCTCCGTCCGGGTGACAACCAAGAGGGAAGATGGCAAATGACACAGCTCAGCGTCCAAATCCCTAATCCCACTGGACCTGCTCGGTGAGGGGCAGCAAGGAGCTAATCCAGCTCGCTGCTGCTGACGATGCAGAAACACTACTGGATGATCACTGGCAATCACACTGGGGCTGTTCACACCGAGAGGAGTGAGTAGGTACAGCAGTGGTTATAACGTGCATTAAAGCTGTAATATATACTTTAGTAGTTGTAGAGAGTAGCTAGCGGTTTAAGAGATTCCTGTAATTTCAGATAAACATCACAATTATTGTATAATTGTGTAATAATATATAATTATTGTATGTGTATGTATTTGATGATATTGGATTGATTTAGCTAAAAAAAAAAAAAATTATATATATAGTCTATGGTGACGTCACAGAGGGTTTGTCCATTTATATATACACAGTCTATGGTGATGTCACAGAGGGTCTGTCTATTTATATATACACAGTCTATGGTGATGTCACAGAGGGTCTGTCTATTTATATATACAGTCTATGGTGATGTCACAGAGGGTTTGTCCATTTATATATACAGTCTATGGTGACGTCACAGAGGGTTTGTCCATTTATATATACAGTCCATGGTGACGTCACAGAGGGTCTTTCCATTTATATATACACAGTATATGGTGATGTCACAGAGGGTCTGTCCATTTATAATAAAATTAAGAAATAAGAACATAGTCCATCTGAACTGAGGTATTTCACGGCATTTAGCAGCAAAACACTAGTTCATAACACTGCATATGGAGAAGCCTTGCCCAATGTCTATAATCTACAGTGCTGTTAAGATTACCTTGTACTAATATTGTACTGTAGAAATATAAGGTACCTGTATCAGCAAGGACCATGGGATGTCTAAAGGAATATTATACTGTGTAATAACCTGGTAGAGTGTTTTACATTTTGCATTGTGTTACAGAACACAGCACAGTTATTGCAAGTTAAGCATAGAAGACACTATTCATGAAAACAGATGTTCCCATTTTTAAATGTAGAAGCACAGAAAAACAAACAATGACAGACACTCCTATTTTCAAGCAGAGAGGCGGTTAACCTCAAAACACAATCTCACCTTTTGTTTCTGAGTAAGGACCAGGAAAATAGGAAACTAAACTAACTAAAAATATTAATTTCACTTGAGGAATGTATATACTATACAACATTAGAAATGCCACAGAAGATATTATTAGATATTGTCTATTAAAGACATTTTAGTGGCTGACCCAAGAATGTGTGTGTAACTCTGCAGTTCTCTGATTACCACTTTAATTGCTCTGTTTGGGATACATTTATCCCATAATAGCCTGCCTGTGGTCTGAGGGAGACAGACTCCCACTATTGTTACCACGGCAGCACAGAATAATTGTGTCCTAGTGGACAGTTTCCAAGAAGTAGAGTTAGCAAGGTTCACGTGAGGTTTGTGCTTTATCTGAACTTTGCCTGTATTATGTGAATAACAGCTTAGAGTGGACTCTGTTACTTGGGACGGAGAGCAAACATCAGCCAGTGTTCACTTGCTACAATAGAGCTAGCATTTGAGTCTGAACATTCAGTCATTACTAGCCTATGTTCTGACTCAACGGAAATGTTGGCGAGCAAACTGAGCAAGTCCGTAGGTTTTTATAGACTTCTTAACCGGATGAGCCAGATGGTTTTTACACACAACCATCTGGGAAGCCATCTATTAAAAAACTGTTCAGAAAAGGACAGGCACTTTCAAAATATACTTGGCAGGTGATCTGTAGCCTGGCTCCGCCCGACTATGTTCTCATCTTAATGTCTTCGCTGAGATTACAGTCAGGAAACCCTGTTCGCATTGGCGTTTGCACAGCCACCCTGCTGGCGGCCCAATCAGGGTGGGCTAGTGAGGTGACGTTGTTGTCAAGCGCTTTTCTAAATGGTGGCAATTCTATGAGGCAATCAATCAACAATTGTAGCGACGGCGATTGGTTCAGCGTTGTCCAGCATTGTCCAATAGTTTCAAAATTAACCAGAGGTCTACGCAAAGAATGAGGAAACAACTGCGAACGTTTCCCAATGGCGCGTGGCCAGTCTACAACACCAGGCTAGGCGATTGAATAAACTGACGGTGTCGCTGATGTTCGATCACTGTCAGTTATCACACCAACATCTACACCCTAGGGTTAGGGTTAGATGCTGCTTGGTCGGAACCACTGTAGTTCGGACTCTATCACAATGATTTCAAGCCTGTCCAGACTGATCCTCGCTGCAAAAATCTGAACTGAAACTTGTAAGATAAGAATAGTCCCAAAGATAAATACTTCTAGAATTTTGGCATCAGCTTTGTACCGAAGTATCGGTTCTCGTGACATCCTTAGTGCTGATCACTTCTGACCAAAGAGAAAGTTTTAACACTTTCATTATTCTTCAAATGATCTGCTCTACTATTCTATATTGTGTTTACCCAGGTACGCCCATGTGGAACAAACAAATACAAGGCATCCTTGTGTTATTTTGATCAAACTACTAAACGTTCAAAGTCAAAATGTCAAATGCTCATATTTGATATGTGACATATAAACTCATGGCACACACATAAAAAAGACAAAATGTCAGAAATACTCAATCAAAACCTCTCATCCAGTTTTACGTAGTGTTCTGACGTCATAATGGATCCTAAAAATGCTTTTAACTTGTTCTCTGTAAACGATCAACAGATCTGCAAAAAACAGACCGGTCCTACAGACACTGGATAGCTCAGAGGTTAGTATCATAAACAACATGTGATGTTGGGCTGATGTGTGCACTAATAACAACATCCAGATGGGCGTGGCTTCGACATTAAACGCACGTACATCAGATACTTGCCACACACTCAGAGCACAGGCAAGCACATTCAAACTGTCCATATGGTGGCACTATAACGGGCACACAGGGAACCAGGGAATGATTACTTAGGGACATTTGTAGGTACTGGCCACCTTTTACAGAGAGGCAGCGGAGAAATGCTCCTCTCCCGTTGGCAGACCGGAGTAGCATTTCCCAGAGCGCCATTCTAGTGTCACTCTCAACGGTTACTCATGCATCTTCTTCAGCGCTTGGCGTTATCTGCTGCTATCTGTGATTCTACTGTTGCATTCTCCTTCTGGCCAATACGGCTTCCTCCTTCGGTGGAGCTCTGTCTTAGCCGGAGAACTCTGTGCTCAGGGTACTAATCCAGCCATAATTACAGAGTGCCATGGCTAGTTGTCAGGGAAACCAAAGAGAAACTCTCTAGGAATGTTTTTTTTTCCTCCATCGCTGTAAATGTCTCTTTCATTTTAGGTAGAACCCTCTCTCTCTCTGTCTTACCTTATTTATCTCTCTCTATTCTCTCTCTCTCCTGTCATTCTCCTGTTGCTCTCGTTTTTACTCTTTAGAATTGTTGGCTGGCTATCTATAGCTACTGGTACATATTGTGTGATGATGGAAGAGGAATTTATACCAAGATAATTATTATTTATCTAGGGGATTAAATATAGCTACAGTATATGCCTTCAGATGTGATAAAACCGTCAACCAAAACCACCAACAAGAGAGCAACAGGAGAATGCCAGGAAAGAGAGAGAGAGAGAGAGAGAGCAGCAGTATAATGACAAAGAATATATATATATATAGAGAGAGAGAATGTAAGACAAAAGAGAGGGAGGGGATTCTACCTAAAATGGACTTATGAGAAACACTAGCTCACAGACGTGCTGGCTCCAGCCAATCAGCAATGTCATTTTAGAATCGAGCGCCTATGAGGTGATCTAGTCTGCAGTGCTCAGATGTCCAGTTCACTTTGTTTATTGGTAAATGGTCTGCATTTATATAGCGCTCTTATGCCTCACATTTGCCTCACATTCCCACACCGATGGTGATTGCTGCCATGCAAGGCACGACCAACCTCTGGGAGCAGTTAGGGTGTTAGGCATCTTGCTCAAAGATGCTTACAGGTATGTCAACACCGGGGTTTGAACTCACGAGCTTCTGGCTGGGAGAACAACACCCAGACCACTAGACCATCCTGGTTTCATGAACAGCACCTACAGATGTATCACCCTTTTTCTTTTTTTTTCGTCGTTCCAACTGCCCGCTTGTAGCGGTGGCCAGTTGGTAGCGCTGTGCGGTAGTAATCCTCACTCCCCGACACCTCAAAATGATACTCTGGCGATGCAGGCCAGGGCCCGTGGGTTTTAACCCCCCTTGTAGAGCATCCACTCTCTACACAAAGGACCCCGGTTACACGAGTTCTGCGTTCTTAGCAGTTAGTCCTTAAGCGTTCAGCACCATCGTAGCACCGGAGAGGAGTTTAGGGGGGGGCGTTGGGTCGGGCAGGGAAAAACAAACGTAGGGCACGGCACGATGTGAAGCTGGATGCGATCCTGGATCCACATCCCACATGTGTTCCTGGACCAATATTGCCATTAACCAATCACAGCCCCCCAGTACTCATCATTAATAATATTTCATCTTTATAATCGAATACCTACCTAGATCTGTATCTACCTGTGGCTGTATGCAGGTTAGCAAGTTAGCTGGCTAACTAAATATTTGCCAAGAAGAATATTGTTCAATAATTATTGAACGTTGTACATTTCAGTTTCTACCAGCATCCTTGCTGATTTTAAACATTCTGATTGGGTGAAATAAAGGTAGGAAGTCCAATCATATGTGAGGAAGTCTGATTGAACTTTACTTCCTTTATGACAAACACTTTGAATGTTCCAGACAAGCTCGCTGTGAAGTCAAACTGTAGATCTGAAGTTAAAATATGAACCATGATGAAACCTGATTGTCAGGCTGACATCACAGAGGAATGGGCCACAATGTGTGTGCATGTGTTGTGTGTAGTGTGTGTGTCAGCCTGTGTCATGCTTAAATGACAAAAATAAAAAAAGTGTTTCCACGGGACGGGGATTCCAAGTGTAAACAGTTTTCAGTCGACCGCATCTTGTTACTCCACGAACCATGGGATCCCAACAACCGTGTGACCATGCAGACCCTGGGGTTATTATCCCTGCTTCAAAACAGTTAAGACATTCAGGCAACGCCTACACGCTACAAATCAGTGTACTGTCTACTGTAGACTACTGTATCTGTGCGTGTGTGTGTGTGTGTGTGTTCATGTCTAAAAAGCAGGGGTACACGTGTGACCACCACACCACCCCATCACTCCCTGTGCCAGCCTCCCCGAAGACCTTCGACAGACCGACCCATGTGTCCCTGTGATAACACCTTACCTAGAGTGCAGCCTCTTGCTGGCTAGCTCCTGGTCCACCCCGTTAGCAGCCGACTGAGCCATGCGGATGTGATCTTTCCTCTCCTCCTCCTGCTCCTCTGCCTGGCGGGACGCCTAAATCCACGAACGGTTGTTCCTGGAGCCTAGGCTCGGCGTCTTTCTTTCTCCTCGGCTGCTCCTCTCTCTCTCTCTCACACACACGCACACACACTCCCACTCACTCTCTCACTCACACACTCCCCGTCTCTCCTTGTGAGAGCAATGGCAGCTGGCTGAGGAAGTGAGGTGTAGCGCACATGAACCGCACAAGCCTAGCCCCGCCCTCCCTCACTCCGCCTAGCCCCGCCCTCCCTCACTCCGCCTAGCCCCGCCCTCCGTCACTCCGCAGACACAAGCCTAGCCCCGCCCTCCGTCATATAAGTGTTTTATATGTCTACTCCATTGTCATCATATTATACATAAAATAGAATAATAAATGCGCTATTTCGATCACAATATGCTGCTGTATTTGCCCAGACACTGGACATTCGCCAGCGGTGTCCGTTACATTAGCATATCGTGTCAGCTGCCGTGTCTAGAGCAGAACAGGAATCAGTCTCCCACAGCAAATGCGCCCACGCACAAAACATGGGCTATGCATAGCCTACGTGTTGAGAAAGATTATTTTTCTTTGCTACTCGTTTATTTCCAGTGTGGTTTTTAAGTATTGTAACGTTTTCCATTACGCTTTCTGACAAATGCTTCCCGCGATCAGTCCACAAACTACTCGCAAACGTTTGTTGTTGTCTTTTAATAATGTTTACTGTTGTATTTTCGTTTTGCTGTGTGTTGTAGCTGTGACAATCCATAGCAATAGCCTTATTGTGTTTGGCTTGCCCAATATACATAGGGACTAACGTGGCCCTATCTGCCTTAAAACTTGTGGGCTATATTACATTTTTACCACTAGATGTCACACATAAGTGCACCAGAACCTCAGATCAAAACAATGTGTCATTATGATGTTTTTGACACATTAGGCAACTGATATGTCCTTGGATATAATTACATCATTATAGTAGGCTACATTTGGTCTTTGATTACATTTTGGACGCCAACAGTCCATCTTGTATACTAGGCATAGCTGACCTATATGTACTCCTTAGAAGAAGACAGTAAAGGCATTCATACGTACTGTCAGACTATGCTGACTGGTTGACCTTCTATAGTGGTGTGGGTGCTCCTTCATACTGTAAATCTATTACTCCTTTATGACGTAGGCTAGGATTCTCAACTTCAGTTGGTGACAGAATGATCAGCATTGAAAGGGGAAGTATTGTTACGCTATGCGCAGGTGAGTGTAACCCCCCAGAGGGACAGGCTTTAGACAATAGGATTTTATGTCAATGCTTTAATTTCACAACAGGAAAATAGCAGGTAGGTAGACAGACAGGCAGAGGGTCGGGCAGGCAGGCAGAGGGGCGGGCAGAGGGGCAGGCAGAGGGTCGGGCAGGCAAGCAGGCAGAGGGGCGGGCAGAGGGTCGGGCAGGCAGGCCGACGGGCTGGCAGAGGGTCGGGCAGGCAAGCAGGCAGAGGGGCAGGCAGGCAG
>JAODUK010000069.1:0-14101 GCA_027564635.1 Typhlichthys eigenmanni | reverse complement strand
CGGACATTGTCCTTACATTTTTTTTAATGTTTATTCTTTCCAAAGTGTCACAACTTAACAAGGCACATTTTAGTTTGCAAGAATGTTACTGTCAAATACAGTGAGATATTCTTTGTAATGTTAAACATTTCTAAACAGCATGTGTTTCAATTTAGTTCAATTTTAGAATACCATATGTGTACTGTAAAGATTTTGCTAGCTGTTCTGGTATTTGGCCAAATATAACTGTAATACCACATATAAAACCACAATATGGTGGTGTTTTTGCTCCACTGTGAGAAAATCACTGTCAAAGGTTGCCATGCCTGTTAAAAAAACTGAACATCAAATAGTTATCAGTACAATTCATCATGTCTTCAATGCAATATGGCAATGTTAAATGTTAGATTGTTCTGATTTATTTATTATTTCCCATCTTCTTTTGCTCTTCTGCTTGATTTAATGCATTAGCAGGAGAGATTTTCCTCTGGGTGCCATTACAAAGATGCATTTTCTTTCTTTAATTTAAAAATGGAAGTAGATAAAGAACAGCTTGAGCACAGAAGCGGCTCTCTTAATTATTATAAATGTGTGACTATTATCTGTCCACAGACAACCTTGGACATTTTTACTGTGCTGCTTTAAATGGTAACTTCTTCAAGGCACAGAAAACACCCGCCCTTCAAATATCGTCCTTAACATGAGGCAAATCCTTATCTGCTGTCAGCACTGAGCATGCTAAGAGAGCAAATAGTTCCATTACGCAACTGTTCTGTGATGTGAACTGTATCACTCAGCATCCAGAATACACTGCAGCGTTCTTTTAAAAGTTTGTCCTTTTTTATAATTTAAATGACTGTACACACAGCCTTGTTAATACTGTTCATATTATTACAATGTGAACATTATAAAAGCAAGGACTCACTGAAGCTTATTTCCAATAAATGAAAGCAGTACAAATCAGTTTGTTTTGGTTGTGAAGCTGTCAGCAAGTGTAACTCCATGCTCGTGTCATACTGGCTGCAAAGCAAAAACATCTGAAAGAAATTGAGCAGTTACCTTGCTTTCAAATCAAATTTTGTTGGTGCTGAAATAAACCACAAGCCCCCTGCAGCAATAGCAAATTCACTTTCTATAAAAATAATACAAATAAAGTTTAAACCAATTGCATGGAGTTCAAATCTCGATCTTGTCAGCATCGCATTATGCCTGAATACAACAAGCCAGTGAGAATTCACTGCTAAGCTTTAACCTATTAGACAGTTTCATTGGACGTGCAGTAAGATAAAAATGATGTTGCCAAATCAAATGTTTAGCACACTGGATGTTGATAGGAAATACTAAAGCCTATGCTGGAGTCAGGACCCCCCAGTGGGTAACAGGATGAGAGGTATAGGTAATTTAACAGACACTATTATCCAAGGGAACTTACTGAGGACCAGGTAAGGTTTAGTCATTTTGCTCAAGGATGCTTATAGATTAGATAGGCAGGGCATGTCGGGGATCGAACCTAGTACCTTTGTTTTGAAAGATATACATTTTTATTCAGTGACAAACAATGTTTAATATGTAATACAGGTGAAAGTAGTGACCCCAACTATGAAAAAATAGAAATAGATATAGTATATAGTTATTTCTATATAGATATAGAAATAATGCTGTTTTACATTGCTTTTTTCCCAGATAGATTTAGAGGTTTATGCATCTGAACTCTTGTTATATTGTTTATTATTTGTTATGTTGCAACTGACATATTACACTAAACTTTTCCATTGATGTGTCCCTTGAGGAACAGAACATCTCCATCCACTTTAGGCTCATATTCACGCCTCTAGTAAAGTTTCTTTGGTCCACAGGGAAGGCAATTAACAGAAAAGGCAACGGTGGGCACATTTTGCAATGCCCTCAAATCATCTTTTGCACATCACACAGGTTCTGCCTTCAATCCCAATCAATTTGCATATAATACCACAAAGGTGTGCCAATGTCAAATAGAAGTCTCTGTTCGAACGCAGTATACTATTCCTCTACTGGGATGTTGAAGCAGGTGTACCAGAGGCTGATTGAGCTCATAGATGAAGGATGAAGGAAGTAAAATAGGACGGAGAGCACATCATCATCACTAAGGGCTATGTTACAGGTGAGATACAGTAAGCGATGCTGGGGAATGATTGTTGATATTTGATCAACACATACACATGTAAGCAACAAACACACCTAAGCTCCACCACACCCACATTGAAGAGACATTGCCAAGTCTAGAAACGTTTTGTTTGTGTGCCATTTTATAGAGAATCCAGTGTTAAAACACTGGATTCTTTCACAGTGCACGCACATAAATGACAGCTAGCAGACTGGGGTATATTAGCAAATGTTGTATACTGATCATATTATAATTGCTTATCCACCTTTAAAGTAGAAGCTGCATTGGGATTGGCTATAGACCTCTACAGTGGTCTGATTAATTTCTTTCGGATTTGTATTATTGTATCCTTAAGTTATTAACCAGGTAGCCTAAATGTTGATGTTGAAAGTAAAAAAGAACCTGCATTCCTGCAGAGTTAACCGAATGAGAATAAGATAAAAGGCTGAATAAACGTTTTGAGAGTAATAAGTATGTTTATCTATCACATTACATGTTTTTTGTACCACAAATGTTGCTAATGTGTTTTTAAAATGTATACTCCAATTTAATAACACCACAGATAACGTAACTGTGACCTCAATATATTTTCATATATATTTCAACAAATGCATTAATCACCATGTAATATTGTTTGATGATGTATCCATTGACTCTTGCTATAGTTAAACTATTTACATTAGCTAGCATATCATGCTAATATACATGCATAATTAATTAACTATTCCCCTTAGATGAGACATTAAATACTTGTTCACTTATAAAAGCAGCACGCAACACTTGGCACCTTAGGACTATTAATTGTCCATACATGCCTCATTGTAAAGCTCCACATGCCATGTAGTGATTCTTGTGATTTGGATATTGAATAATGAATAAACCTCAAAGACAGAAACACAAGGGAAACTCTCCTTAGCACAAATAAATTAAGCAAGTGTGCAGTCACATTCAAACAACCTTCGTCACATCTGAGCTCCCAATGACATACAGCCTAGATTGTGTTTACAAATGGTTTATTTGCCAGAATGCTATCATGGCTGCTGCTGCTGCTGCTCTTCTCCTGATGAAATTAATGTTTCTTCAACTTCCTGTATTCCTCTTATGCTGTTTTGTGTTTACTTTCATTTCTTTGTTCATGGTTTCTCCTTTTTCATTCCTTTCTGGCAGTAACCATTTTAATTATTGTAGACACATTTTCATCACATTAAGCAAAAGATAATTTTCTGTAAAGATTTCTAATTTCAATTGATTTAAAATCTAAATAAAATTGTCATTGTGTTCTGTGACTGGTAGAAAAGAGTACCTAATGAGACATATACACTCTTAGCTGCATTGTGGAAGTAAAGTGTGAATTGCAGCCAGGGATACATTTTAATACTATATAATGTCATGAAAAGCAGCAAGACTTTTTGAAGAAAAAAAAAAAGAAAAAAATATATAGCCTATATTACATCATAAATAGTATGTGGCTTTTTCGGCAATGATAATGTATATTTAATAGTGTACAATAACATTTGATTAAAGACAAAATGTATTGTACATTAAATAAATAGCACAACGAATAGACTACGTAGCATTGCTTTTTGCATTCAAAACCAGTAACCATTTAATGTAATTAGGTCAGGGAATTTAACTTGGAATCTTTTTAAATCTATGCTTTGTGACTTATAAAGAAAAAGATACAGTATGTGTGACAAAGTTATAAATGGTAGCTTGATTTTTGCATCACACAGCTGCTAATTCTGACATCCAGCCATCATAATATTGATAATCAGGAGGAAGGATCCTGTGAGCCAATTTACAGCTAATTATACAGCACCACGAATGCAATATATCTTGTGGGGCATTAGGTTAGAAAGATAATAAGATATTATAGGACTATGAACCCCCTTACTGTCAAACAAATTGAAAAAGTCAGATAATTCTACGTATTACCTATATGCGTAGCGTGATGACGCCGGGCCCTGGTGCAAGGTTTCCTTACGGGCCCTTCCATCACCTCAAATCAGCAAACTTAAACTTGAGACCCATACGCACTAACATTAGCCTGTGTCATCTCTCATGCACATTCACTTACCCAGGCTCCCTTCAGTCGAGTAAAAATATCAGTGCTAAACGAATAGGCTAACAATAAGATTTAAACACAAGATGAATACATTTTAAGGAAAAGTCTGCAGTATTGCAGACCTATGCTGTCGCTATGCAAACTTTCAACACCATGAACAACACACGCTTCGGATTTGGAACACACAAGCACGGCGGCCCATACAGTATTTGACTATAGGCAAGTAATATCATTCTACTCACCTATTTGAAGGGTTTTTGTGTTTGTATTGAAATAGTATCTTAAAAATGATGTAGAACCTAAAATTGATAAAGCGAACAATTATTCCAAGCACTTGGTTAATCTATATGGAAATCTATGGAAAATCTACACATCTATGTGACACAACAGAATCTCACACCACGGACATTCTCCCTTTTACATGACCTTAACATGTCCATATCTTTATGTGTATCATTTGTACTAATGAAACAGTAAACAGTAACCTGCATTCTCGCTGAGTTAACTTGGATTGAGAATAAGAAATAAGGCTGAAACATAGAGAGTAAAAAGTATGTTTACAGTATCTATCACATTACTGTGCATGTTGCATTACATGTTGCAATCTGATACCATCACTGAGTGGCCGATTACATAATTGTGACTTAAAGCTATTTTCAGTGGGCAGAAGTGGTGCAGTGGGTAAGGCATGCTGCCAGGTTATCTAGAAGTGGCTGGATTGAAACCCGTTAACTCCTCACCCAGTGGTGAGGTGTCCTTGAGCAAGGCATCTAACCCTAACTGCTCCCGGTAGTCAGGTGGCGCATTGCATGTCAACCATCAGTGTGTGAATGTGAGACAATAATGTACTGTGCTTTGAGTGGCCGGAAGGTTGGAAAAGCATTATATAAATGCAGTCTATTTACCATTAAGCAAACAGGCACGTTGTCAATACGTGTGAAGGCACACTTACTTCAAAGCCATCACATCACTCACTATTACTTTCCAACAGTAAACTTTAGTTACTAATTAAAACCAGGCGTCTGTTGAGCACAAAGCTGAGTAGCTCACAAGCACTGTTGAACCCATACCCATGCTCAACTTTAAGTGTGGAAAGAACTGACAACTTTTTGATTGCACTGCTTGATCAGACGATGAGCTGCTTCATTAGTAAGACTACCCACGATTCTAAGACTCAATAGATAATGTTTTAATGCTGATAAGCACATCTTCAATGGAGGTGTCTCTCCACAGTTTCACCTTAGGACTTTGTCAAAGGCACTGCTGTGTGAATTCATTTGAGACAAATATCAATTTAACAATTATTATCAACTAACAATTATTATTGTTAGGTATAAGAATGTCTTTGCAGTCACCTACAACACAACACAAGGAATGGTGAAAGGATTAAATGTTTAATGTTTTAGTAAAACATATATTGAATTGCTCAGAAACCTGTGAAAGGCATGGTCGTCATGCATTACAATGCCTGCACAGGGGGCTGATCTATCACACGCATGCACACACACTATCCTGCATAACTCTGGCCTGTATGATCAAACCAGTGTGCAAAGCAAAACGTATACCTACCAGTTCGCCTGAGGACTCAGACCAGAACTTGAACCCAGTTCCCCTTGCATCTTTATGGTGTAATATAAAATGTAACCCGTGTACGACCCATCAACCAGTGTAAAGTTATTAACAGAGAATAAGGGCCTCTAAATAAACAGAGTACATTATAGAAGGCTGGTTTAGGCTGTCTGGAGGCTTATTAGTGCAGCCTTAAAAGCAGTTCCACTGGCAGAATGGCCCATAGAAGCTCCAAACTGACAGAATATTTCATTAGGGGCCTTTAAATATTTCATTTGAATGCACATCTTCAGATGCATTTTCTCTTTCCTCTCATACATTAGGAATTAGGCAAAGCAACAATTAAACACACTCATCTGCATATGAAGGGCAGACTGTATAATCTGTGCTGGGTGAATGCAGCCCAGGCACACAGCTCTCTTTATCCACATGGCTCCCCACGGAGTGAGGCTCGCTCTTACTGAGGTTCCCATGTGTGGGTGTGTAGCGGTCGGGCCCATCGGCTGCCACATAAACACACCTCACCAGCATGCTCATTACAGCGCTGGCTCCGCCAAGCCCCGCCTGACGTCCCGCGACCCTCAGAAAACCAACAACATCCCCGCTCTCCCGGCCCGGCTGCTGCCGCGTTGCCATGGCAACTGATCTCTGTTCACAGACCATGTTTTATGTGTGTGTGTGTGCGTGTGTGTGTCCCGCTGTTACATTTCCTGGAAGATGGTTCCAAGCATGACTGCTAGCAATTCAGCTACAGTAAAGAGCTTGTTTCAAAGATCTTCGACGCAAAGTTTTGCCAAACTGCCATACCTTGATATTTTTCTTTAATTTCTTCTTTTTTTATATTTATTTTAAATTAAGAAGGAGAAAGAACATAATTTGTAACAGCTGTCCTAGGAATATTTGTAACATATCTCATTAGTAAATTACCATAATGTATTGCTATGCTTTTGAGATGAGGGAACTAACATCTTGACCATTTTATTTTCTCTACGGTAGCTGTTTGCCTATTTATGAGGTATGGCAATTTGCCTCAGTAATCAACCACAGCATTCCTATTCTTGAGTATGTAATTATAATGAGAATAAAATCTTTTGAGTGAAACTAATCACATCTTATTCAATTTCATTTGACTTTTTAAGTCATGAATATATTACAGTAATGTCCATTTTTATTATATTATTCCATCCCAATCTCATCATATAGTACAGTGTTCCTCCCTCTTAGGTGTACAGTGGGGCTAACATTTACAAACATGAAACACATACATTTACCTACATATTTATGCTATACTACTGTATTATGCTACAGTTCATTAGCATTACATAGAATACATAAAATACAATAAAATATAATGTATAATACAGACATTACAGAAAAAGAAAAAAAAAACATTAAAAAAACATTTAAAAAAGTATTGTCCCTTGTTAATTCTGAAAATGAAAACATTGATTTAAATGTTTTTTAAACGTTATTGATTTAAATGTTAAAGAGTATCAGCATGAAGTTATCCCACACACACTACACTATAAATAATGCTGTTTTCCAATGTACAATATATAAATATATATATTCTAGTTTTTAAATACTTTGTTGGGGCACAAAATTAAGGTTCAAGGTGGCACTCTAATCCAATCAAACACTGTACATTAAGTCTTGTCCTTTGAAGATGGCCTATACAATTTAGCCCTCATGAGGAGGATGTCAGTTAAAAATCACTGTTTACATTCTGAGTTTACACTCTGAGGTATTCTCATTTACTGCTGTAGATATTGCACTGTGTACAGGGGGTAATTTAAGATATTTTTATTTTTGTGTGTTGATGTCGAACCTGAATATTCCACCCTGTAAGTTAGCATTAATAGCCTTCCTTGATAGAGACAACCTTTTTAGTTAGTTAAGTCAGTTAAGTCACACGTCTTCTTGGGAATTACAGCCAATTTAGACCTGGATCGCATTTTCTAATCCCTCCAGAGTCCCATTTGTGGCACACATCCATACTGTAACCATGTCCT
Source organism: Typhlichthys eigenmanni (assembly GCA_027564635.1). Taxonomy (NCBI): domain Eukaryota; kingdom Metazoa; phylum Chordata; class Actinopteri; order Percopsiformes; family Amblyopsidae; genus Typhlichthys; species Typhlichthys eigenmanni. Next base: position 6,333 of record JAODUK010000069.1, on the reverse strand, counting down.
GGGATATGGTAACAGATAGTTTACAGAACTAACATTACAGACTTCAGATACATTTTGAATGAGTACAGTGCTTTATTTAATAGCCCGGTGTGTTTTAATTCTAATGTGCGGTGTCTCAACAGTGGGGAAAAAGCTAAACTGAATTGATTGATTAGATTTTGGTCACAATTGGCAAGATGAATTCAGGTGTAGATCCAGGTCTAAATTGGCTGGAATTCTCCATATAAAGTTAAGAAGGTAGCACTAAAGCTGTGAAAAACTTTAATACTTAGATGAACATTTTCCAGATTAGATAAATTGTAAACAAATTTTATGAGGGCTGTAACATTTTTCAAAACGATAGTAAAAACAAGCTCATGATACTCAACAGGCAACAGCTGGTGCAAAGCAACAATTAGATATGTAATTAATTTGGCATTTAATTGTTCCATTATGTTGAGGCTATATTACAGGGTTGAAATATGCTCTTGTTTTATAACAAACATTCTAGAACTTTAAATATCACTTTTTAACTCAAATAATTATGTTCAGTACATCACACATTTTCTTTTCTGTGTATTCTCATCACAACATAAATGTGTCTAAACTCAGAACACCTTCAGAAGGACAAAAACTTTATTTATTTTATCTACGCCACGCATTTATAGTAGCTCAAAAGATTTCACCAATTATTTTCCAAACTTAAAATTAGTCGAGGCAACAATAGGTTGATGGTTGAACTGATCCTTCTAGCTTGATAAAATGTATGTTTTGTACAAATTAAATTGATGTTTTTGTCCTAATGTGGATTGGTGTGAGGGGTGAATTGTGTACTGCATGTCTGCATGCCTTTTACAATCCACTCAGCTGCCAATCCCAAAATGAATTTTACCTTTAGTTTTTCAAATTTGAATAATCACCATCTGCTACATATTTGTCTCCTTTAAAGCAAAGTGTTTTTGGCCATAAAGCTAATTCCAGACACAAATCATGGAGTATATCTTTATAGCGTCAGCTTTGAGCTTTATTTGCAATGGTGATGTTTTTGTTAGTGCCTTTGTAAACAGGGTGTAAAATAAAATGTTCATAGGAGTGATTTGTTCCATTGCAACAGATATGACAGCTGCCCACATCTTGTAAATGTTCTTGTAAACGTTCCTCATAGGGGCATTTGGACCAGACATAGATTGTAGTAGTATCTTCTCTGTACAACAAATGATATGATGTCAAATATAAGCCAGAGAGAGAGGAAAGACAGCCTATACTTTAAGTGAAAATTTGATTTTACAATTCCCTTAACTTAAGTGTCATCCCAGTCTTTTATTATGTAATTCACAAATGATTAAATACAGGAAAAAGTTTTTTTTTTTTTGTATAATTATCTATTTTTAAGGTAATTTATCATGTCTTCACATAATGTGAATGTATTCATTCTTGGAATGGGAGGGTTGTTAGTTTTACACATCATTTCTGATGTCGGCATTGCCTCAAATTAATTCTCATTAGGCATCTAAAAATAGTCGCCTGGTCACAAAGTGCAGGTTGCATGTAATCTGACAGGTAGCTCTTGACCAACACTGCTGAAGGTTTCCAGCCACGCAGCTGCCAAAACCACAGTGACAAGTGTTCCTATAGAAAATGGGAAGGATACTCCAAATCACTAGTACACTAAATTACAAAAAAGCTTTTACAAAAGCTTTGATTGATATTTGGACAAGGTGGACAACCTTTACCCTAGATTAAGAATATCTCTTCCTGTTTGTAGCAATACATTAACATACATTTGTGTACAGACTTTGGTGTGAGCTGATTATGACTGAGTAGATTGAACTAATGATGGACACTTGACAGGTGATGGGTTGATTACGCACCTGTGTAAAGTATGGGGTTGAGTGTGTCTGTGTGTGTGTGTGTGCGTGCGCGTGTGTGTGTGTTAATCAGTTTCCTCACACAATCGTCTGGGTTATGTGAATATGTGCATGATCACCTTATTTTAGTTGGCGTGCCTTTGCTACAGCACTTTAGCAGGTGGCTGACACTGTGCAGAATGCTACGGGATTTACAGTAAATAGCCTACTGGACAGTAGAGCTTTAATTGGGCCTGAAAATGTGAAGCCGACATGGGCCGAGCCAAACCCACACATGTATGGCTTTTTGAAGCCCCAATCCGATAACACCCTAAATTTTCTTAGAACTTTCCCAGGCCCGTGTCCATACGCTGCGTATCGGCAGAGAGCTCTAAATAGTGCTGCTGACTCTTTTGGTAGACTACTAAATGGTATATTGAACAGCTTGTTGGATAGTGGTTAAAAGAAAAGAGAAATTATGTTTTTGCTACGATGTTGATCAAGTAGCTAAGGAAATGACACCCTAGTTGTCATAGGAATGATAAACCTACATTTTATATTGTAGGATAGGTTATTATATGCATTCTAACGTTTTCAATGTTATTTATTAATGAAAACTACTTGAAACAAATATAAGCATATACAATATATTTTCATGTTTCTCTCTAAATAACAATGTATCAGCGAGGGGGAATGGTACTGGCTGCCACCGGCAACAGATCTGAATGACCTACGACTAAGTTGCTTATCACGCTGCAAATGATGTACAGTATTTGTATTAATTAGTAAATTCATCCCTAATCCGACTTGAACCCGTCAGATCCCGAAGGCTTCCAACAGGTTCAGGCAAAGATCTCAAGCACTGCTGTGGTCCTGGTTCTGGTTCTGGGGTCCCGAGTGGTTCATTATCAATCTCTGGAGAAGCCTGATAATGACCTATTCATTTGAGTCAGGTTGGAGCATGGAGATCTAAAACATGCAGGGCATTAGATCCCCTGTGTTCCACACTCAAGTTGGGTTGGTGGCAGTAATGTGCATATTAGCTAGTTTGCCAACTGCAAGGAGAAGGAAAAGCAGAAGGAGGAGAAGGAGAAAGAGGAGAAGCACGTCCCTGTGTGTGTATAAGCAGAGTGCACACGTGCGTATGACAGTGTACACCCGATGTTCAACACACCCCATTGTACTGTCCGTAAATACCATCTTTGAAATAACTGTGATGTACTGTGCCATTGTCTTTAGTCAAGCGCATTCCCGTGCCTGAAGACAGCAATGCACCTGACCACACGTCCAACAACACATGAGCACTCAGATGGGCGAAAGTGCATCTTAAACACTGTGGGCACTGGACAAGTTCGTCTATCTGAAACTAGCAACCTGCAGGTGGTTGTAAGATAGATAGAGCCCTAGCTTACAACCGCCGCAATGTAAAGAGATCAGGTACTCCCTAATATCTTTACATTGCTCTTAGAGCTTGGACACGTTTGGCAGAAGACTCTCTGACCACAGAGCACAATGCTTAGGGCATCTCTGCCTCTGTACCGTATGAGGGTGCCTTTATTTTGCAGCTTCTGTTTGTGCTAACATTGTTAAAAGGCTCTTTAGGGATTATATAGCAAGGAATAAAAGCTTTGAAGCATTTGTGTTTTTGTGTGTGTGTGTCAGCGTGGGTGTATCCAAATCCATTTGTGTGTGATCCAAAGCGACGGCTCTCAACCTCCCTCCCCCCTCCCTTCCCTGACCAGCCACACGTCCATTGCAGACAAACCAAAATAAACACATTGGCCTTGATTTAGTTCATGCTGGGCTACACACTAAGCTGTCTACAGAATTGTTGAAATGGTCAAAATAATTTCCTTGCATATTGATAATGGGGTGCGTGTGGGTGCGTCTGCATAATTAGTTAGTTTTTTGAATTTCATTAATCTCCCAACATGGCGTGACTGCTGAGTAATCCTTGTCAGAGCTGACAGTCTGGTGTCAGACAGGGTTTTAAAGGGATATGTTGAGTTTGTATTACCAAGGTTAGAGGTTTAGTATTATGTAAACTAAAAGGGCAAATGTAATATTCTTTGTCTGACGCTCATAATAAACAATAGATTGGAGGCTAATTGTTTGCCTAGTTAAATCAAGTTTGTACACAGCACAATTATATTCTGCCTACCCTGATATAAAATCCAGCAGAAACTAGCATGAATTCCATGCTGGTCCAGACTGGTTTATACTGGTTAGTGCTGGGGTAGTGCTGGTCCAAGCTGGTTCATACTGGTTAGTGCTGGTGTAGTGTTGGTCCAGGCTGGTTCACACTGGTTAGTGCTGGTGTAGTGCTGACAAACAGCATGGGATGCCGGGATACCAGCTGGTTCCAGCATGCAAAACATACCTTATGCTGGCGACCAGCAATTCTGGATTTTTTAGAAGGGTACCTACTGCACACATTATTCAAGAACAATCTACTGTCAATAATCTTCTCTACCTTTGCAAAATGTTATATTATTCTGTAGGTCGACGGGTATCTCTAGTATCTGTCCTTTGTTCAAACCAGCTGGCACTGATCATAGTCCCGAGAGGAGAAAATCCGGCCGCTCGGCGCTAGCTACTAGCTAGTACCATCTAAAAACAACACTGATCAGCAACTACTTTTGTGAATTTGTCTCCTTGCTCTTCGTGTGGTTTACTAGATAGGTTGTCTCTGTTAGAGAGATGTGTCCATCACCTAGAGAGGGATAATATAGATTTAGATGTGACGGGCACCCCTGATAGCATGGGCTGTAGCGGGTCTGCTAGGCGTATTAGTGAGGATTTTACCTTCGTTTTTAGACGTGGGGGAGCGAGGCGGAGCGGGCTGTCATTCGGGATGGACGGTTTGGAACACATCCTCCTGCTTTCAAATCGTTTTTCACCTGTGTCTCCGATGTCGGGGAACCGCAATAAGTCGTGTACTCTAGTTATAGGTGACTCCGTTACCCGCAACATTAGACTTAGGAGACCTGCCAAGGTTGTTTGTTTACCAAGGGCCAGAGCACCCGACATAGACGCTAATCTTAGAGTGCTGGCAAACTCTAGGAATAAACAGAAGCATCAGGAACACACGTTTGACACTAGCTACTCTAACAGTTATTCATGTCAGCACTTATGATGTGAGGATGAGGCAATCAGAGGTCACATAGAGTAACATAGGTAGGATTTGTGACCTCGCCAGAAAGATGTGTCGGCATCGATTAATAGTATCTGGCCCCTTACCTTTGATAGGCAGTAGTTCTACGGTAGGCTAGCTTCTCTGAACCGCTGGCTGGCTCACCACTGTAGAGATAAGGGATTCCTATTTGTAAATAACTGGCCCTCTTTCTGGGGCAAGCCGTGTATGTGTCGAATGGATGGCCTTCACCCTACGATTGTAGTCGCTATTACGCTTTCTAGAAACATAGGTAGATGTTTAGCTCAGGCATGACACATCACTTTAAAGCATGTGCAGATACAGGATAGAACATTTTTAGAAGGTGTGGAGTCTGATAGTTTAGAGAACAGGGGGCAAGCACTCGGTATGTCTGCCATCAATACATCCTCAGAGGGTGTACAGTTTGACAGTCTACCTAGTAAGGTCGGGATGGATAGTGAACATGTTACTTCTGGCAGCGGTAATATCTGTTTAGAAAATGAATTGATCTCTCATATACCTGTTGTATTACGTTCCCGCTGTGCATCAAATAAATTAAAATACAAGCATCCCCCAAAACAATGTAATTTAATATAAAATAAACACTCAGACATGAAGGGGAGAGACGTAGATTGGCCGCTCTTACAAAATTAAACTAGAATTCTGAAGGTTGGCCTCACTAATATTAGATCACTATCATCTAAACCAGTGCTAGTAAATTACGTAATTAGAGAACATAGCTTAGATATGTTAGGCCTCTGCGAAACATGGTTGAAACCGAATGAATTCCCATCGTTAAATGATGCGTCGCCATCAAGTTATATTAGCTCCCATGTTGCTCGTTCATCCAAAAAAGGTGGTGGGGTTGCGCTGATTTACAACTCTAATATTAATCTAAATCCCAAAGTGAATAACATGAAATCATTTTAGTTACTTTTAATGCGGTCATAAAGGTCTGAACCTATTTATCTAGCCATTGTATACCGCCCCCCTGGACCATACTCTGAATTTTTAGATGACTTTACTGAATTTCTTTCTGATATTGTAACATGCAATGATATATTAATCATAGGAGATTTTAATATCCATTTTATTTCTGCATCTGAACCCCTTACTAAGGCATTTCTAAAGATTATTGATACTTTTGGTTTCTCTCAAATAATACATGAATCAACGCATACAAATGGTAATACTATTGACCTTGTTTTAGTCAAAGGCATAGATGCCTGTAATGTGGCGGTATTACCATACACCTCTGCATTGTCTGACCATTATCTATCCATCCATCCATCCATCTTCATCCGCTTATCCAGAGTCGGGTCGCGGGGGCAGCAGCTCCAGCAGGGGACCCCA
>JAODUK010000068.1:0-14101 GCA_027564635.1 Typhlichthys eigenmanni | reverse complement strand
CTCGGGATCCCCCAGTCAGAGCTGGTTAATGTGGCTCGGGAAAGGGAGGTTTGGGGTCCCCTGCTGGAGCTGCTGCCTCCGTGACCCAACTCTGGATAAGCAGATGAAGATGTATGGATGGATGGACCTCTTGGCCACCCCATAGTTAAAACTCTACTTTTGCCACTTCTGTTTTAATACTAATAATAATTTAATACAACAACAAAAAATTGCTTAGAAGAAAGCAATGTTTCTCTGATTCCTTGATATTATGGACTTTATATATTTTATATATTTAGTTTACTTACATTCACAGATGGTCACTTATGGGCGTTCCTGGAATTTGGCAATTTATTGGTTGGATTATTTGAATCATACAGTACTGTTTTCATTCCCATTGGTAGTATAAAATATTTAGGATTTCAGCCACAAAATGTACTTAGCAAATAAAAACATTTAAAAAACATACAGTATAACTTCAAGCCCCTATAATACAATGACTACAGTACCGCTTTAATAATGGACTAAACTTTTTTTCCCCCAATAAATCAGGTTGATGATTACTGCTATCTATTGCCTGTGGAGGTTACACAACTGTATGTATTTTGTATTGTGTTGTTCTAGGTCCTGGGATTCCCCAAACCACACTCCATAAGCTAGCTGACATGAACAGTAAGTGCATTCTGCTGACAGTCCTCAACTAATTTCCATCTAAGCTCTTTCAGCATCTTGCATCAGGCATCATTTGTAGTCCAAGTCCAGGCAGTTATCACTTCCAATTTTGTAAAACATTTTTAAAAACAGTTAATATGTCACTATGCTTTCCAATAAAAAGTATCTTCTGCACATTACAAAGATTAATAAAGAGCTTAGATAATAATAGACTTGTTATGCATTAAAGTGGCCTCAGAGCCTAAGACTTCTCTCCAAGCTAAGGGATAAGGTTCAGTTGTCGGCATCTCTAGTAGGGACCAAGAATGATTTGAGAATATGAAAATCTGTATTGGAAGGAGTAAATATGAGTGGCAGCCAAAAGCAGGAGGTGTATGTGTACGTTTTGGTTTCTGGTTTCAACCACAAAAGGTTGCAGACACAAAGTGAGGAGTGTGTATTTACTATTAGTTCAAAAGAGACAAAGTTCTTTGCATCCACACTGCAGATTTACAGTAAATACATAATCATGTCATTAAAGAATGTTAAATGTCTGAAACATTTAGTGTACATGAGGGGGTTCTAGGAACTTTGTCTGGGGATTTAGCAGTAAATAAATAATCTGCTTCCTGCAGGCTAACACAGAGAGAGATGTTGATTAATCAACTCATTAAAGTTGCATCATTATATCCTCTGTGGCTAGACAACATCAGGACACATCACATTTTTCAATTAGCTAGCAATTTGATTTAATTTACGCAGACACAATAGTGAATTGAATGATAATTTCACACAATTAAATCAATATAATTAAAATGTATTATTAAAGACTAATATGGTAAGTTATTTATTGTACAGTGAAAAAACAACTCCATCATTGGTTTTATGTAATATTTAAATAACTTTCATAACTGAAAACATTTTATTTGTTTAACTGATTATATGGGTGTGAGTGTGCCAGCAAGAATATGTGTGACATCTTAAAATATAGCTTTAGAAATGCATACATTTTTTTCATTATTTAAAATGTGATATTTCAGATGTCATTGTGTTATTAAGCTGCTATGAAAAACATGCATTACTACAGTACTTACCTTTTGATTATTTCTCTCTGTGTAGTATACAGTGTTTATTTGTGTGTCTTTATATATATATATATATATATATATATATATATACTGTATATATATATATACTATATATATATATATTAATGCTGGTTAACGATAACCATTTTTAATCGCATTAATTTCTGCGATTAATCACAGAAATTCATTATTTTCATTGTTTTGCGCAAAATGCTATAATTAATTCTAAAGCAGTGTATTAGGCACTTTTATTGTAAATGTACCGGTATATGTGCAATTAACATTTGGTTTGCAGACAACATAAATATTAATGTAATCAAATCAAATATAAAACCAAAACTATATGCCACTGCCAGGGCATTAACATTGTATCTAGTTTGTTATAGAAAGGAAGATACCCTCAGAGTCCAGATACACAATCATAACATTACCTTCCGAGCAACAGCATGTAAACATATAAATATTTCTTCCTCTGAACAACTAAATGGCCTGCAATTTGTAGCTATCCACTTTGCTATGGCATTTGTCAGCTTGTCTTGCTTATGTTTATCTATAGCCTACACTGTAAAAATAAATATTGCATAATAACATTTTGTGAAAACAATGGGAAAATACTATATAAAAAACATAGGAAATTGTAAAAAATAACAAAAAAAAACAGTAATTATCTGTAGACAGCTGTTTTCAAATCAAAAGCTATTTGTGTAAAACTCCGACCAGGACCCCATCAACAAATCTTGTCTGGGGAGTCATACTGACATGCACCTGTAAAATTGTCATTTAAAAGCAGTTAAAAAACTGATAATTATTGTTTTGTTAAACCACATGACACATTTAATTAAACAGTATATTCTTATGAATTGAATATTATTTCCTATCATTTTGAAATACAGAAAAAGAATAGAAATCATTGTGATAAACAGTCGAAATGCAGAATATTTTTTACAGTGTACATCTCCCACACGATGCATCCAATGCAGTCTGCCGAAGCCTCCACTTTTAAAAGTCTTACATTTAATTTCCTGCATTTCGGTGAAATGTTATGCAGTAATGTGTGCCGTTTCAGCATTGGGGAAGGTCATAAATACATACTAATTTACATGCTATAGTCACAGTTAAAAGGCGCTGTTACATAGACTTTACATTAGGCTTTTATAAACGATTTCCAAATATGCGGTTTGCTTATCACAAATCTAACAAAGAAACTAATATTTTCACATTCCCCCATAGACAATACCTAGTCTTTGTTAACGCAAGGCACACAAATAGTGTGGCTGATTGTTTAGATTATTGTATTGATTTGAGTGTAACAACGAACGTGAAAGTCACGGCAACCAGACAATTCTCCAAGTTATAAAGGATTTTATAACATGAAATTATAGGCCAATCAACCTGGTTAACTGAATAATGGGAAACACTATAGCCTAATAAATAGCCTATGATTTAGGGCTTTAGCAGAAGACATCCCGGTAGCGCACATGGAACATCGCAGGCTACACAAGCCGAACATCATGATACTCGTGTTACACAAAGCGGCTTCCTTTTTTAAAGTTAAATGGATCGGTCGTATACGGTATTAATAGACTATGTTGTTGGTTAATGGTCTTGTGCTAAATACTGCAGAACTAAGGGGGCCGGGACATTACGGGTCTCAGCATAATTCACTGCTCCCTCTACTGTTTGTTTGAGTGATTTGCTAGCATCAACAATCAATGTATTGCATTTAAGTTAAGCTTCAGATGCGAGCTTCAGACGTGAACATTGTGGACTTTTAAAATAATTATTTTTTAAAAACTTACAGTAGTTAACGCGAGATAAAATAATTTTGGCGTACATTAATTAATGCATTAACGCGATAATAACACGTTAACTTGCCCAGCCCTAATGTATATATATATATATATATATATATACACAAACACACACAAACAAACAAACAAATCACTTGGTATACTGTATGTATGCAAGCATTCCACATTCCCGTTTTGAAAGTCTATCAATTAATAAATTATCTGTTTTGTCCTGACTGTTACATTTCACTTTTAACCAGCAAACAACATTTTGGAGGGTAATGTGGCACTTAGGGAAGTGACCATATCTAGAATGTTACCATGGCGGGAGAGGAGGACTGTGCAGATCAATAACTATGGTAAGACACTGCAGCAGCCTTGCCTATTTCTCGTTTCACATTCATTCTTTAACATATGGTTAGAAGTCTTCTAGGACCGTTCTGGTTTTTCCTTCTCTACTGTACAAATCAGATGCCTTATTTAGAGTGTAAATAGCTAATAGCTACAGTAACATAACATACCATTGACACACAGGTGTGATGGTTGCATATAATGGGCCTTTGTACACCTAGATGTAGATATTTCATTAAAAACTGTTTCCAGCTACAATAATTTACAACAATAGCAATGTCTATACTGTATTGCTGATTCAATTTGATATTATTTGAATTTGACAAAACTGCATTTCTTTCAAAAACAAGGACATTTCTAAGTGACCACAAACCTGTGAATGGTAGTGTACAGTATATGTTTAAGTATTTCCCTATAATCCATGTAATTAATTTAAAATTATTAATAATGTTTTCAGTATTGCCTAATAAGGATACTTGTTTCTAATTAGGCTATTAACAAGCCTGTGTCAAATACAAAATTATTTTAAAAAATGCCTGTGCTTGACAATTGGTGATGCCCATGGGCATGGCAATACTGCGGTCTCCAAACCAATGTATTCAATTACCACAACATTGCATACACTCGCCTACATAAACGTTTCAACAAGTTTATAAAAGTGAATGAAATATATTATTTAACTAATATATAACACGCAAACATCACATTTTCTCCTCAATTCATGTTTTCATTTGTTAAGTTGGTTTCATAGAACATTGATGCTCAAGGTATTGGATTTTTAACACAGGTACATAATTGTTGTCTGGAAAAACATTATGATGATTGGGTGTTTATGTCCAATCACAACACAAGCAAAAGCTTTTGAGCAATTGAGAATGTCCTGTTGCCACTTATGATTCATACTAATATGCAAAATATAGAGGCGTAGCTTGTAAAATCTTAAGTGTTTCACCTGTTGAGCATTTATCAAACTTTTTTTTGTGTGACCACATAGATATGAACTCCATTGGTATTTGGTTGGAAAAACAACAGCTGGTTTATGTTATTGTCTTGAATGCTTCACTTTTTCATATTTTTTCCACAATCAGTGTCACCATCATCACCTCCACCACTACTGCCATCACCATCACCTTCATTATTGATCAAAGCCATAGAGCGCAGGACTCAGTTCAACCCAGTAGCTTTATGGGTGATAATTGGGTAACCAGGGGCAAGGTTCACTCAATCACACAAAGTGAAAATACTTTTCCTTGACACATAAACCTGTAGTGTCAAGCCAGCAGGCCTGCTAAGTGTCCGGGATATTGGTATTTTAGCAGTGGAATACAAACAACACATCCAGAACAAACGCAATTAAAGGAACAGGTGCTCCGCTTTGTGAGGTGATTATGAATCAGCGTTGGAATGAGAAACACGGCAGGCAACTGATACAATTAGAAGAGAGGGCTTGCCATATGGCATGTTTTCTGCAGTCTGTGAGTTCCATTCCAGACAATTTGGTAACATAGTTAAAGCTCTGGTACCTGCGCTGCTGTCAGATAAACATTTTGTGCTCAACTTTGTAAATTAATGGATTATTGCGATTTGGTTAGTTTGAATTGATTGTAATATGTCCAATGCAATATAATATAAATTAATTCACTATAAAAACAATAGTATATACTTTGTTCTTTACTTTTCATGTTCAATTTGATTACAACCTCTAAAGTTTGATTGAAATCCTGCACTGGAAATATACATTTTCTGTAATTTATAATTTTTTCAAACATAATGCATCTGTTCATTGAGCCTAATGCAGCATGTGAAATTAATCTACTTTCATTGTTGTAGCTCTGCATCTGGAATTAACCCTCCCACTAGATTTTGATGACGCAAAGCCACACCCACTTTTAATGATAATGTAAGTTAATTGGTTTTCAAGGAATGAGAAAATATTTTTTAGGTGAGAGATGCTAACAACTGGTAACACATGTATCTATGTTCACAGTAACAGTGCCCCTGGTGGGCAGTCTGTGAGTGACCGCTTTGTTCTAGACTGGGACTCTGTGCTGGTCAGCTCAGACAACATCATCGTGGCTCATTTGGACGGCAGGGGCAGTGGCTTCCAGGGCCAGAGGGTTCTGCAGGAGATCCACCAGAGACTGGGTACTGTGGAGGTTCAGGACCAGTTAGCTGCCCTGGAGTAGGTTTTATGCTCAGAAAGAAATATTGTGTATACAGTATCAACAATAATTATGATGCTTACTAAGATGACTTCTACTGCTTAGAACTGTTCAACCCTTTTGATTTATTATTACAAACCCCAATCATTTATATTTACTAAAAACCAAAGCTATTTTACTAGTGTTGATATACAGTAATATCTAATGTACACTCCTTGATTATGTTGTGCCACTTGCAGAAACATAGCATGTTCTTATAGCTGCCCCTGTTATTGACAACCATTTTGTAATGGGTATCAACCACAAGGCGATTTAATTTCATAAACAGATCGTGGAGTGCCTCTTTAAATGACTCATGATGTATAACACTACGCTCTATTTTGTCTATGCATCTCCCCCCTCTTCCATAAATAAATATTGACTCTGCAATATTTTAGATACTTGGTCAAGCTACCCTATGTGGATGGCAACAAAGTTGGGGTTTATGGGAAGGTAACCTCTTTACTGCATGTATTTCTTTACCCAACATAAGATATCATGCTCATGGGGCCATTCAGGAAGACAGTTACTCTTCTATGTTGTTTAATTCTCAGGCCTACGGTGGTTTCCTGAGCTCTCTTCTCCTACTCTCGCCTGGCTCCGTCTTCAGATGCGGTGTTGTTGTCTCCCCTGTAACAGACTGGAGACTCTACGGTAGGAGGAGTTACTTTACTTACTCTACAGGATGAAACAGAAGTTACATCTAGTATGTTTGGCTCTAGGAATTCTGGTTCACCAGTTGACAATATTGTTCCTGTTCTAAAAATGTTGGTTGGGACCGCAAAGGCTTGCTATATTCTATCAGGGAAATTATTTGAGTTTTTGCATTGTGGTACAGTATGTGCTCTGAGTGAATGCATTGATAGAGACAAGATGTCATTTCCCTCTTTAACGGTGTACAATGCAGTGTGAATCACTGGAAGAGAGTAAATGAATGCTCTTCTAGTTCTCATGAAAAATCCTCCACAGTTTTTACTGGCACATGTCTACACATGTACAAATGTACTGCCTGTACAGTACATGCTCCTAAAATGGCAGTATTATCATTAAATATTCCATATGTATTCAGAATGGTACGTAGAATCTAAGCCTACAGTATAATGTAAAACATCGCCGTAGTGCATGTCTGACAGTATGAGTGTGCATGTAGGTATTTCAGGAGATCCTGGAAATCAAACAACAAGAAATTGATCAGAATAATAATAAAAAAAACTACTATTCTAGTATAAATTGTTATGTTGAGATGTGCTACCAACACGAATAGCATTTGAAGAGAGTGATGAGGGAGAGAAACATCTTGGTTATGAAAGCATTGACAGTTATGGGATTGCTAATCTGCTGATTCCTATTGATATAAGAACACAATAACTAGCACCCCATTTAGACTATTTATTTACTGGCTGCATGCCAGAAAGAACGTCTGTATGCAACCTGTATGCATGGCAGCATGCCAGAAATAACCATCAACTGGTTATATCATGCCTATATTTTGTGATCTGGGCACCAAGTGTCTATATTGTCTAATGATCCATTTAGAATACAAATAGAAATAGAATTTTAATGGATTTTTACAAACCAGCGGATGCTCTGCTAACATACTAGAGAAGGTGTGACCGTCTTGTCTAATAAGACTAAAGAAAAGTGAGGATGCATGTCAAACTCCACCAGCCTGTTCTACGTATTTTTATACTTCTTACCTAATGAGGGAATAGCGTGTCAATAACAAAGAAGTATATTATGCACTTTCCATCTATAATGTGTCTATTGACAGTTTTGTTTTGTCTTCGTTCACAGGTTCAACCTTCGTTGAGCGATAATTTGGCTTTCCAGTGAAAGCTGAACACAAGTATCAAGTAAGGCTGACTGTCAAGGGTTTTTAGACTGATCACTGTCAATGTACTATGTTCATAATTAGTTTTTAATTCCAATCAGCAATGTATGATGTCTTAACACCCTTGAGCAGTGAAATTAATGTAGTCAACTTCTTTCCAAAAAGAAAAGTGATTTTGCATTTGTTATACAAATATGACTACATAAAATGTAACTTTGTTAAATACAGTGTTAAATACAAAAGTTAGTATAATTAAATGTCATTGTAGCTTTCAGGCACTTGCACAACTTATAATGGAAAACATTAAGCAGTATACATACATTAATTACTGAGTAACCTCCAATACCCATAATTTGTTATTACATCTTATTAACATCTTATTTATTTATTTATTTATTTATTTTATTGAGCGTTCTCAAGTCAAGTGCACATCAATACTAGATCCTGCAGTTTTAGTATAACATTGCATGTTATTTTCAGCTGTTAAGTAAACAGTACACCGCTGTTAGTATTCACTGAATGGTCCACATACAATAAGTGAAATATGGCATATTTACATGGCTGAACACCTGAAAAACACCTGATAATTTGATACGAATGTGTTCAATATCAACTCAGCAAAATTCAAAGTTGATAAATAAAAAGTTGTAACATATTAGTAACATAACAGCCTAACACAAACTTGGAGATAACTGTACACTGTGCTGTTTATATATAGCAAATATGTTACTGGTGCTGTCTCCAACAGATCTCCAGTCTGCTTAGCAACATCACAAAGTCAAACAATCTGAGGTTCCTAATCATCCACGGAACGGCAGATGGTCAGTAGGAAATCACAGGGTCTAGTATTTTCTACCAATGAATATTGACCTTGAAGCATGTGCAATTTGCAACAATCTGAGGATTTTACAACCGTTAATTGTGCTGCCTGACATTCATTTTAGATCTGAGTGCATTATGTATGTATGTAGTGTGTACTGTGTGAAAGAGGGACCTACCACAGGGTCCTTTGTATATGGAGGGCCCTTGAAGAGCCTTGTACTATATATATTGTACCTCTCCCGGCAAGGTGATTACTAAAGCCATTTACACACATGTTGTATATTCCTGTGTTTTACAGAGACCGTTCCTGCATGGGGGGTCATGTGTGATCAGGAACAAGCGTCAATATGCCTGATATGCATATATATATATACATATATAAATATTTGATATGCCTTGAAAATTATAACCTACTACGTTACACTCATCGTGAGTTAAGTAGTTTTACTGGTTTTGCTAGATCGCACTAACCTGGCATGCCAGATGACGGATTGTTAGTCCCAAGTACATCTGGGGAGCCGTCCATCAAACAGTTTGAAAAGGGCAGGCTTTCTGTTTCATCGTGAACAAAATTGCTGTAATTAATAGATTTGCTAGAAATATTTTTTAATATGCTTGTTAGAACACAAAGATTAAACATTTGTACACTATTTGGGAGCTATAGCAAATTCAAGTATATGTATGTAGCAGGGCTTCCACATAAACATAGGCTATAAATAGCCTGGACTTAAAGTCTGACAACAGCATAAGATACATAGGATGTAAATTATGCGCTGCATATACAGTATTTGATGTAGAACTGCAAATTGAGACAAGCAAGATCAAAATTAAGCAAACTGAAGCAAACTCCTGAAAACCTTAATTTGTTTACGTTGCTTGGCAGCATCCATAAAGTGTTGCATTAGCTTCCAACCTCTGCTGGACTGTCCAGGGTATTGTATTATGCCGGTATTAACCACGGCATGTGTGACCAGGTGCAAGAAGTAAATATCCCTGTATGTAAATAACACTAGCTGTGTCTGTAAATACTAGGAACAATGTGTGAAAAGGGCTTAAGTGAATCTGGCCATGACACATAGAGGTTGTGTGCATGTACTGTACATGAGCTTCATCCATTGAAGCCCACTGGACCAATCAAAGCTTTGATTGGGCTGATTTGCAAAATGCTGTGGAACTCCACTTGAGGTAATTCTTAATAAGCAAATAGTGCACCAGTTCTGCTCCGCTACTATGCATGTTAACACCATGTACCTTGTGTAAATCCCCTGCCAACAGTGGATGACACAACATCGAAGAATATAGTCTACTGTAGAGATTTTACTCACTATTCCAATAAACATATATTATCACTCCTAAACATTTCCTTCGTTTAGTAGTTAATACCATATACCAAGATCAAACATTGTTAGGTCTTAACACATTTAATAACATAAAAGCCTGTTTATATCCAGCAGTGAAGATTATGCCTAAATGGAATAGTTATTATTATTATTATTATAATAATTATTATTATTCTTTATATCTATTTCAGCCACAGTTCATTTTCAGCATTCGGCTGAGCTGGTGAAACTGCTGTGTGATTCCAACATAAACTACACCCTGCAGGTGACTTCCTTTCAACTTCCTTTGCCATTTATTTCATTTCCTCAACAAAAAGAATCCCTGGTGTTAACTTTTAATTGAATCAGGAACCTATCCAACCCCCCTAAAGCTTTAAAACATAAATTATTTCAAGATGGAAATGTTTAAAGAATAAAATGTTCACAGTGGGAATCCCACCATGAGTTTTGAGAATCCATGTATTAATTTAGACGACATTTTGTTGCATTTAAAAAAGGTTCAATATATTTTTATTACAATATAGACCCATTTACTGTTTACAAACAATGATGACATACATTAGCCTGTAAGCACGGTTTTGCTGAAGCAGTATGATGGAGTCAATGACTTGTCAAGCAACGCAAGAGCTTGACAACCACCAATTATGAAATTTAATTGCTTGCCGCCACATCATTAAAATGCCTAAAAGTCGCTGGTTGGCATAGTACTAAAATAATCCTCTGACATAGTGAAATATTGACTGTTTTAGCTTTCCCTCTAGTGGACCTAGTTTGTGTATGGTCTTTGACTATATTTACTGTACGATGACATTTATCTAAACATTTCACAGCTATATAACAAACTATATGCTCTGAAGATGGATTAACTGGTAAAAAAGGACAGGAAAAATCATCTGTCTAGGACACATAGCAGGTGAAATAATGTTGTCATTAAGGGTTAAGAGTTTAGCATTAAGAGTTTAAGGGTAGAGTCTACTTATTACATGTTTTATTGCGTTGTAGTGCAATAAGTATAATAGTATAATATTCCATTTTAGTTGTTGTGAATTGGTCTTCCTAAGCCCAGAACTGACAGCACGGGTCCCTGTGAATTTGCTCATATGAGTAAATATAATGGCATTGATGTATCTCATGTATCAGGGAATATGTTGCTATGGTAACACAATGTTGTCTGCCTCACCGCCAAGGTATATAATGTGATTTTTTGTTACTACACAAAAAAGTAAAGGTCTGCTGACAGCTTTTAAATGCTGTCAGCTGTCATGCTGTCAGCTGGTCACCGATTTGCAAAGATTTCCTATGCCTCTCTAAAAAATAAATTAATTTATATTTTAACATGAAATTACATATTTTTACTGGTGGAAGTTTACAATTTACAGTTCAAAGATGCTTTCTGCATATAGGCAATGCAATGCAATTTGTATTATAGACTATATTTATTTATTTATTGATTTTTGAATCTGTAAAGTGGGGAATATTGACTAAAAATGGAATATGTGCCGGCCATTTGTTTACATATCTTTGAACCCATTTCCTGTTATAATTTGCTTAGATTTTCCCAGATGAAGGCGACAACATGGCAAGTGAGAAGAGCCAGCACTATCTGCTAAATTCTGTTATAACCTTCTTCCGGCAATGCTTCCAGGAGGAGCATCTGGTTCAAGCGATGCCCAAGGAAGACTAGCATTTATACCTGCTTTGCTATCCTGAGTCCAAATAGAGATATCTGGCAGAACATGTCTAAATTCAGCTTTAACAGGTAAAACGAATTAATACGGTAAAGAGATATTTCTTGATTTTCATGTACATGTCACAATTTTCTGTTTGAGACTAATAGCCAGTACAGTACATACGTTCAACAACAGTCACCCTGAATTAAATATACAGTAGCAAAACAATCTAGGACTGTAATCATGAATGAATGCTTGGAGCTCTTTGCATACTTTGTCTCACTGCTGCAATCACACCAACCTATTTGGGTACAGTTATTTAAATGGTCCTCAGTAGACATTTATTTATGTTTGTTTTTACAGTATGTTTGGAAAAACTTTGTACAATCAAATAAATGACAGAGAAACATCTTTCTATATATGCTACACGTTTTGTTTTGTTGTCAGATCCTCAGGTATATCAATTAATCTATCCATCTGTACAGAGAACATAAATACATTTGAGCGCACCTGTTCATACCTTGAGGTAACATTAATCTTGGTTATATACTCATACCATTACAGATTATATATATATTTTTAAATACATCGTGCTAGACCCCAGCTCTTGTTCTAACCCCATCATACTGTACATGTTATTGCAAGTAGAAGCACACATTTTCACCTGTTTCCAGGGCTGTAGATAAATATCATTTATAATTTTTTGTTTATAAATATGTATATTTAACTTATTTGAGTACTAAAGTTACACTATGAAATACTTTGTGTTATCATCGGTGTATGAGAATAAGTCAATGCTTAAGATCACTACCCTTCTGTACATATAGTTCCTTAACACAGCTAGTATAACTAAATTCCAAGATGGATCAATACACAATAAAACAGGACCAAATGCACATAAATATTAGAGCAGTGATTTCTGTAAACAAGTGGACTTAAGCATCTAAATCACATGAAGCCATTCTCTGGTCAGGCCTTAAACTTTGATCCCAAGGTGACAGAACCGATGAAACATAATTGTGCAGCGTTAAAATGATTGGATCATTCGTCTCCTTTGACAACTGACTCCAGCGATCAATACTTGGGGAAAAAATGTATTCGACCTCTGCTGACTTACAGACTCCACACATCAAGATAATGGACTTGTTTTTCTGTGGATTTTATTCATAATCATCACTAGAGGACAATCACAATAACCCCCAAACCTTGACACCATCCCAACCCTTAAAAACAGCAACATAACCAACATAACAAGCATTACAAAATCCATCCTAAGAAGAAAATGAACAGTTGAAAAGAAAAACAGGGAAATTAAATGTACAAGACATCCAGGTCAAATCAATCCATCCCCATAGGCTTGACATTCTATGAGATCGGACATATCTCAAAAATATATGTATATACACACTCTGCTTTATTACTATACAAAATGTGGCAACACTTTACATGTTCCCTGTAGACATGCAAACACCTTACTTTAATTTGCACTAAGAATGGCCATCTTTACACAATGCTCAATCTTGTATTTCATACATGATAGCCTATTTAGTATTGTTCATGAAGCAACACTGTTGATGATGATGTGGATCATTTGCTTCAGTTAGTTATAAATTACTGCACATCAGAGCCACGCCAGCGCAGATTGGATCATACTCCTCTCTGCTCCTCCCCATACAGCCCTTGTGACTGTCATGCAGAGTTGGTTTTCAGTTGGGGCAGAATTGTGCGGACGCTATACAGTAACACCATCACGGAGCGTGCCTTCAAGAATACAAGATTAGTTCATGTGTAAAACAGGGCATATTTCACAGTGTATGCCCTAACATGGCCAATGTCCATTCTCCACAAGTAAATGTCATAACTTATTCATGGCTGAACTTACAGCTGACGCAGCGAACTGTCTCAGAGACCAAACTAGCTATGCGATGTGTCTCGGGACCTGAGTTGCCGCGGGTTAGCACGCCGCTGCTGTAATGAAGCACTACCATTGCCAGCGTGTGATCTCACAGCACTCTGCACCTCATAAGGCATCGTATATGTCTACACAAGACCATTGTACAATAAAGTGTGGCCAAGAAACAGGCTTCATCCAGGGAGAGGGATGGTAAAAACAAAAAACAGACAGATTTCAACAGGAATTGCACACATTCATGAGCTGCGCGAGCTCGGAGCATTTCCTTGTTCAACGGTACAAACCACCGAAGAAGACGTGAGACAAAAACGGTACTTGTGTGCTCCTGGACTTCCTGCTAGCAACAGGTGCGGATGTGGCAAAACGTGAAGTGGAGATACAGGGTGAAATGAACCATGCTCTGGGTATGTGTGAACACCGACACCCCCGACACCCCCCCCCCCCCCCCCCCCCCCCCCCCCCCCCC
>JAODUK010000067.1:0-14103 GCA_027564635.1 Typhlichthys eigenmanni | reverse complement strand
GCCTTTTCTGTTGTGGCCCCGAGACTGTGGAACGAGCTTCCTTTTTCTATTAGAGCGTCTTCCACCATTGAGACATTAAAGTCTCTTCTAAAGACACATTTGTACTCTTTAGCATTCAAGTAAGTTCTGGGACACTATGCTAAAACTGTCTTGTTTGTTGTGAATTGTGTTTTATTGTTTTATTTTATTTATTAATTGTATTGCATTGATTTGTACAGCACTTTGGTCAGCATTTGCTGTTTTTAAATGTGTGTATAAGTGTACTGCTCCATCCGTTTGTCTTGCCATGAGCACGTCTCTGTGCCACTGTGTGCATGTATAATAGATGAGTGGTGATGAGGTATAACACCCTTGACTATTGACGAAAAGCTCTAAAAGCTTTAAAGAAGCATTTAGTGATCAAGGCAAATGGCCAGAGGTGCTGTATCCTCTGCAAAGAGCAATGATCCATCGCTGGTTGTTGACAGTGAAACGAATGTGGGATATCTTCAGCCAACTGTCTTCATCTAACTTCTACCTTCATCGTCTAACGTCAGCACATTTTCAAAGGCACGAGACTCCACCTTGGGCCAGGAAATGAAAACACTGAGGACCTATCTGAGACCGGAACCTAACAAAAGGCGAACATGCAAACTCCACACAGAAAGGTTGGGATGACCGAGGCTCGAACCCAGGATCTTCTTTGCTGTGAGGCCAGAGTGCTGTCCACTGGGCCGCCGTGCATCCCCTCATCAACACCTGAACAGCGGGCAAATGCTGTGCCGCGGCACATAGACGCCAAGCTGCTATCCACCATCCCAGGTTTCCTCAGCCCAAAATGGTGCCATGTGTTTGAGTTGGCGGGTGTGTGAGCACCCACGCCACAGCCTGCTCAGTGGCTCGGTCCTGCAGGCCCGGGAGTCTTTCCATGCTGCTAATGTCTCCTGGGATGCCACACTGCTCTCTCTCTCTCTCTCTCTCATCTCCACTCCTACCAGATTGTTCTTCTGCTGTATTGACAGCATGGAAACATGACACCCGTGGGATAGAGACAGAGAAGTCAACAGTTTACTATCTGCTGCTGCGTTGCCGGGGAAACCAAGTAGCTCCTCCCACTCCAGCCAGTGGGATGCTGTGGGACGTTGTAGTGTGTATGAGATATATATATATATATATATACACACACACACTATATTGCCAAAAGTTAAAGGATGCCTGCTTTTACATGCACATGAAGGTTAATGATATCCCATTCTTGATCCGAAGGGTTTGATTTGGAGTTGGCTCACCCTTTGCAGCTATAACAGCTTCAACTGTTCTGGGAAGGCTGTCCACAAGGTTTAGGAGTATGTTTATGGGAATTTTTTACCATTCTTCTAGAAGCGCATTTGTGAGGTCAGGCACAGATGTTGACAAGAAGGCCTTGCTCACAGTGTCCGCTCTAATTCATCCCAAAGGTGTTCTATCAGGTTGAGGTCAGGACTTGAGGTGCAGGCCAGTCAAGTTCCTCCACACCAAACTCGCTCATCCATGTCTTTATGGGCCTTGCATTGTGCACTGTGCAGTCATGTTGGAACAGAAAGGCCATCCCCACACTGTTTACACAAAGTTGGGAGCATGAAATGGTCCAAAATGTCTTGGTATGCTGAAGCATTAACAGGTCCTTGTCACTGGAACTAAGGGGCCAAGCAAACCACCCCACACCATAATCCCCACCTCCACCATACTTTGCACTTGGCACAATGCAGTCAGGCAAGTACCGTTCTCCTGGCAACCGCCAAACCCAGACTCATACATCAGATTGCCAGACAGAGAAGCGTGATTCGTCACTCCAGAGAACACGTCTCCACTGCTCTAGTGTCCAGTGGAGGCATGCTTTACACCACTGCATCCAACACTTTGCATTGCACTTGGTGATGTAAGGCTTGGATGCAGCTGCTCGGTCATGGAAACCCATTCCATGAAGCTCTACGCACTGTTGAGCTAATGTGAAGGCCACACGACATTTGGAGGTCTGTAGCTATTGACTCTGCAGAAAGTTGGCACTGCACGCCTGATACGTAGAATTTAAACATTGTATTATTGACTATATTAATCTATTCTATGTGAGAAAATCTAGGTCAGTGGAGCAGGAAAACAATGAATGTTTACATATAATCCAAGAGCCTCATTTGAATCTGTTCCAGATGTACCCAGGACACATTAGGAGTGAAAGTACATAAATATTCTTTGTTTGTAAAGGACACTAGACTCAACATGTCAACCTATCCATCAATATAGAGAACATGGAGTATGTGCAGAAACCTAATGACACTGCCTTTAAGACTTAAAAGCAGGGTCAGTCATTCTCGAGAATGCTTGCAAACCTCCGCGGTGCTGCCTCACTCATTTAAATGCACTGTGAAGCATTGTAGTAGTGCTACGGCTTTGTTGATACGAGCAGTGTTTAACACTGTGTTTGTTGCTATGTACGGAGCCAGGGCTGTGTAGAAGTATCAGATTCTCTTTTCAACAGGCACAGAGAAGTGTAAAATAGCGAAATGCAAGGAGATTTTTGGTGAATTTGACAAAGTGTATTAGCTTACAATTAGCTTGCAATAGTTGACTATATCTTTAATAATGTAGCTGTCAACAAAATGTAAATATTAGCAAAGATCCGTCTATGACAGGCTCACAGGCTGCATTACAGGCAGTGGGATGTGTGTGTATGTGTTGCGTCAGCCTAGCGCGTGGGAGCACTCACCCATCAGGTCTCTCCTACACACTGCCTGGCTATTCTGTTCGTGCACACCGCTACGCAGCCACAGCCACCCAACGCCGTGCTGTTCCTTCTGGTACCACAACCAGGCGTCACTGTCGTCATGGCGCCATGTTGTTTCTACGTACGTAAGGCCTGTTTGCATGTGTTGCCTGGCAGTCGCTCTCTAGTGTCACCTGTTACAATCTGCTTGTCTCTTGTTCTAGTGTGTTTGTACTGGGCCTGCCTGCTCTTCGTCTTAAACCCGCGCCTCCTGCATTCACCTCCTGCACCTCTGCATTCACCTCCTGCACCTCCTGTACCTCCTCCTGTACCTCCTTTACCTCCTCATTCACCTCCTGTACCTCCGCTTGTCTACCGAGCCTCGCTGTGTTCCTGGTCACGTCTTCAATAAGATGTTGTTTCCTCATAAGTGAATGTGAGTTACCTTGGTGATATGCACACTAGCAGTGAAGCATCTCCATTTGAATGCTATGTTGCTCAAGGCCTTCATTTCCTTTGGTGCTACTCTCTAAGAATGGGTCTTGGCTCTAGATCTGAACGTCTTTTTTTAAAGGCATAGTGGCCGATCGTAAGCTAATACCATTTTTGTCAAATTCACAAAATATCTCTTTGCAGTCTGCTAGCTTACTGCTCTCTGCTGAAAAAAGTATCTGTACTTGTACACAGCTCCATAAATAGGAACACAGACACAGCTCACAACAACAATATCCTAGCCTTGTTGGTTGGCATGGTAATGGTTGCTGCTGTGTGAATGTTCACGGTCCTGCTGATTGTGTCAAGTCAGGTCTGGAAGCAGAAGAACTGCATTCTCTACCCTGCAGCACGTTGGTTGACACGTGGTGGAGCCAAGCTACTGCACATTAAAAGTTATTCTGGAGAAATATTGTTGATTTAAACTCAATCAAAATATTAACACCTCTCCCCTCAATGCCATAGGGGGCTCCCTCAGAGGCTCCACCCCCCTCAATGCCATAGGGTGCTCCCACAGAGGCTCCGCCCCCCTCAATGCCATAGGGTGCTCCCTCAGAGGCCCCACCCCCCTCAATGCCATAGGGGGCTCCCTCAGAGGCCCCGCCCCCCTCAATGCCATAGGGTGCTCCCTCAGAGGCCCCGCCCCCCACATTAAAAGTGCATTGCCAAGCCTGGGATATTGTTGTTGTGTGGTGCGGTCTGCACCACATTTCATGTAAAGAAGCATGATCTGGATCACGTCTTGGTTAGAATGGGGCTTAAATTGTTATTACAATAATGCATACAGCAATAGTCAGGTTTTGAACAAATCTATTCCCATACATTCCAGAGCCATAAAGCGTTGACTTAAATGCCATTACAATGAGGCTGAAACATGCAGGTGGTTGTATGTGAAGCTCCTTTTTGTCTGAGCGTTTTGATTGGTTGATGTTGCTGGTACATTGGGTCAGCTGCGTAGCCACGGGTGGGCAACCACCACCTAATTATAACCACCGCCCACCCAACCAGCTTGGTATTTTATTTTTTTATGTTAAGATAAACACTTAACACTTGTTTGTAATAGTACTCAGTCGCCAAATATTCTATTTTATAAATATCAATAGTATTTAATAATCAATGTAAATTATGAATGTTATGCCCCCACCCAACTAGACACAATATTCAAGCTGTCTGGCGTTAACAGGCGACAGGTGTCGTGCCCAAAAGAGATTGTCCTATAAAAAGTGATTTCCGTCCGTCCGTCTGCAGCTGCTTTTATCTGGATAAAATGATTATTGGCTATAATGTGTTTCTTTGCTATGTTAAATATCCTTGTTTATATTTGGAAACTAGACTCTACATTATGTTTATATAGGCCTAGATAAAAAATGAATATATTTTAAAATTATAGCCTACTTAATTTATAGTATTTCACCTACTCTGTGACCTAGTTTATAATTAATCAATTCATTTTTACCAGTTAAAAATGTGGGAATATAATCATAAAATGCACTTTTTCATACGGTGATCACTTTTTATCGTACTGTCAGTTTTGGGCACGACACCTGTAGTCGGCAAGAATAAAAGAGGCCGCAGCTAAACTTAAGACAGTCCCCAACATGGGACATGGATATAATGCAAACAAAGTGGATTAAATATGCTTTCGTTACTCATTCAAGCAGATGCCGGTTTGAAACCGTGAGTTTAACATGGACCTTTGCAGTGTTTTCCAAGAATGGTTAGCATACGCAAGTTTGCCCAGAGCCAGAGGAAGAACCATACACAGTCCCTTTCACTTCAAGCGAATGCTTTGGCAAGCATAGCCATAGCCTATCAGGCTGCAGAATATTTGCCTCCCATTCACTTCCATTCTATATGAGCGAAGGTGCAAACAAAACATTAGCTTCCTGTGGTGAAGCGATTTTGCATCATTTCGTATAGACTAGAGTTCAACACTGATGAACTTTGACCTAAACAGCCTCAACCAACATTAAGGATTCTGTCTGGATGACGCCACAGCTGGCTGCAGGGTTGGCTTTAGTTTTCTTAGTGAGGCAGGATGGAATGGAGTAGGCTTTGAGTGTGAGTTTCACATCGGAAGGCGATGGTCCATTGCCTGCAGTCTGTGTTTCACGTAGCCTACACATGACCGCAGCCTCACCCTCCTGCCGGTGAGCGTTGAGGATCATATGGATCAATTGATCGACATGGTTATTACTTAACTGCACATACTGTCAGTACTATCAATCGAAGCTGCACAAATAATGTTCAATGTGCTAAAATCACAAACATAGGCTATTGTTAAGGTAGTCTACTGGCATAATATTGTAGACCTACTAATCATTGGCCTGTATAATTACAAAGCTGGCGGTGATCACAACAATGGTAATATCGCACTACTAGACTAGACTTGCACAAACAGCCTATGAGGCTACACCGTAGCTGTAATAGGACTATTATATAAATTGTTATTGCCCACCTAGTTTCATGTACGCCCACACGCACATTTCTGGCTACGCTACTGCATTGTGTGATTATTACTGTACTTAATTCCAAGCCAATACTTAATGCTACCATTATTTTGATAGTTCTCACTGTATCCTCCTCAGTGTGAAGCTACGGTTCAGCGTTCTCAGACACTGACTATTGTGAATGTCCAGATCGCAGTAGCCGGCAAGGTGTGATGTCAGCTGTTGTTGCTAAGTGCAATTCCACGGACGTTGCCAGGAATGCTGTGCTTACCACAAGGTGGTCAGCCTGTCTGGAATGTGTATTGGGCATTAAGAGCGGTCCCAGGCCAGAGGATACAGTTAAATGTCCACAGTGATTCTGACACTGCTGGATAACAGGCTGGCCAACCAGAGGCTAGGGTTTCACCAGCCCAGGGAACTTATCGGCCAGTGTCTTGGGCAACCAGAGAGCCAGACAACCAGCCAATCAATGCACTAGATTCCTGCAATCAGGAGAACCAAGCAGCCAATCAATGAGATAGATTCCTGTAATCAGAACCAACGACCAATAAATGAGCTAGATTCCTGTATTAAGGAGAACCAACCAACCAGTCAGCATCCTAGATGCCTGTGTTCAGAGACCATGTGGGTGTGTTTCAGACAATTTGAAGGTGAGCCATTCGCCCTGCTGATGAGTTGATTGATGCCTGTCAGAAACCACTCTGAATGGAGCGTATCCTAGCTTATTTGTCACAGCAGAACAAGTGATCCAGCTTGCTCTTATCAGGCTAGGGTTCTATCTGATCAGGCGGTCTTATCGGGATAGGGTTCTATCTGATCCGGCGGTCTTATCGGGCTAGGGTTCTATCTGATCAGGCGGTCTTATCATCCTAGGGTTCTATCTGATCAGGCGGTCTTATCGGGCTAGAGTTCTATCTGAGCACGACATATAGAGACACTGGTGACAAAAGCAAAGCAGAAGGAGATGTTGATGGAGCGATAACCTAAGGTGAAATGTCAGCCTCTACAAACAAGGTGGTTGGAGAATGTGGTCTAGATGTGGCCTAGGGGTCAGTTCACACTTTAAAGCTCTTAATTACATGATATCCTAAACAGAAATACAGCAGCACACATATCATACATTATATAAAGATATTGTGGCGTAATGGAGTCCTGAGCAGAGGATGACATCACACTCCATCTGTGTGTGTGAGCAGAGGATGACATCACACTCCATCTGTGTGTGATGTCATTCTAGCTCCTCTATTCCTTGTTTACATACCTGGTCTGGCCGTGTGTGTGTGTGTGTGTGTGTGGGGTCAACAAATAATTGTTTTTCTCTGATATGCTGGTGCTCTAGTATGACATCTAGTGACAGACAAGATCATAAATACTTGCTTTGCTAGCTTCAGTCAGATACACACACACACACACACATACATGGATACATACACACACACACGCATACACACGCGAGCGCACACACACACACACACACACACACACACACACGCATACATACATGTTTTTCACTATAGTAGATTTAAAAATGTTCATCAAAATCGTTGTTAGTGTTTCTCTTTGCATTGATGTATATGCAGGATGTGTTTGCTTGTGTGTTTCCCATGTTGATAGAGCTGTAATGTATGCCTCCCCCTGGTGGTGACATCTGCACATAGCCTTTTGGAGGCCCACATGTAGCTATATGGACATTATCATTCCAGTCAAGACAAATGGGAAATAACCTTGTAGCTTCTCTCTCACCTGTCTAGATCATTTATTCCCTCACCTGTTCACATGTTCTGTGTTCAATGTTTACGTGATCTTGCCTCCTGATATTATTGTGATGCTATTATAACATGTTCCCTTTATCTCAGATGAAGTCTGATGAAGCTTTGAGTTATAGTTTAGTGTTTGTTTTGTTGTTGTTGCTCCCTTTGTTGTGTTGCCACACATTTAATCTCATTATGTACGTTTAAACCTTTGTTGTGTTGCCACACATTTAATTTCATTATGTACGTTTAAACCTTTGTTGTGTTGCCACACATTTAATCTCATTATGTACATTTAAACCTTTGTTGTGTTGCCACACATTTAATCTCATTATGTACGTTTAAACCTTTGTTGTGTTGCCACACATTTAATCTCATTATGTACGTTTAAACCTTTGTTGTGTTGCCACACATTTAATCTCATTATGTACGTTTAAACTTTTGTTGTGTTGCCACACATTTAATCTCATTATGTATGTTTAAACCTTTCTACAGCTAATCTCCTACAGGTTATAAAAATGGAAAAGAAATCCTACTCTTCTGCACTTTATTATTCAGGCCACCAGGAACTTTGTTGGATGATTTAAAGATATATTGACGTGGTGGTAGACATGACAAGATGCTGTAACTGTTCTGATATTATATTGGTGGCTGGTGTATGACCTGTCCAACTAATCAAACATGTACAACATTCATTAGTTGGTAGAACAACGTACGTTTTCACCAACTTTAAACTGCCTAATCACTCAACTTTGGATAAGGGGCCTATGTAGCCTAATAGTATCATGTAAACTGCTTGTGTAATGGTTTCTTCCATGATGCCAGTCTGCATGGGTTGGCTTGAACTGCTCTTGCTTTTTGTGATTGTAGGCTATACCTGCCTATATTGTCTCATGGCAGAACATAAAAATATTAATTTCTGCGGCAAGTCTGCGAAAAGGAAACCACAACTGACGAGGCCTATCAGTTGATATGTCTGACTATATTAATAGCATCTCCAGTCGTATTTACGCATCCCTCAAACAAACACACACACACAGGCAAACACACACACACAATGGGTGCATACCATTATACCAGAATACAAGAAATTATGTGTCTAACCCTCAAAATTTCACCCTAAATTGTGTGTCCCTCAATGTTGGAGTCACCCCAAGCCCTTGCTAGATGTTATTTGTGTCAGTAATGGACGGTGGCCTCAACAAGACAACACATGGCTCGTGTATGAAATGTATTCCATTCATTTAGTTTATAAAGGAGCATGCCAAGCTAGCAGCCTGATCTGGCTTCTCTTGGTGTGTGTGTGTGTGTGTGTGTGTGTGTGTGTGTGTGTGTGTGTGTGTGTGTGTGCGTGTGCGTGTGCGCGTGCGTGTGTGTGCGTGTGTGTGTGTGCGTGTGTGCGTGCATGCAGTGCTATTAGACTGCAATTTACCAATCTGCTCGCCACTCTCATGCCCGTAGGGATAAAGCTGAGGATGCTTAATGGATGTGTACAAAACACACCACACACACACACACTAGCATTTCCCTGTGTCTCGTCGGCTGACCTAGCTTGCGTGGCTGAATGCAAAGACACCACAGTGAGACAAACTAACGACCTCCGACCTGTGGATCAGTCTCGCACATCTATCGATTAGCCGCGCCTGGCTGCTGTCATGCCCGGGAGTCTTGTGAAGCCCCTAATTGGATGGTCAGTAACAGAGAGAGAGAGAGAGAGAGAGAGAGAGAGAGAGAGTCACACACACACCCAGGTGATGCACTACATCAGAGGCAGGCCAGGTGGACTATAACCTCAGAGAAGACGAGCGTCATCGCAGGACCATCGTAGGATTCCTCTCCTCCACGCGTGGACCACCAGCACGGTTGCTTGAAGGGCCGTGAAGTCTGCGTGTGGCTGAGTTCTGCCACCATGTTGTCGCTTGGCGTCTGGCTCGCGTCCCTGGTGAACACTAGGAGCTCTGCTAATGTGTCTGCTCGCGCATCCCTCGTGAACTAGGAGCTCCGCTAACGTGCCTGACCAGAGGGCCGGGGCCCGAGGACACACTGCAAGCGGCTAGCAGCGCTGTAGCGACGGGAGGCAATAGAAAGTGAGATTCAGTGACGGTTGGCGACCGGGTATTTTCACAGCTCTGACTCCACCAAGGACAAGAACCCCCCTCCTCCCACACACACACACACACCCTTGTTCACCTATTTCCCAGCACCGACCACCCCCTTCCCCCTCGCCCAGCTCCCTTCACCACCCCCCAACCACCTCCTCCTCCACCTGCTCCACTCCCCGGGCCAGCCTCAGCCTCCCTGCCCCTCTCCTTTTCCCCGGGTTGGCACTCTACTCCCCCCCGCTGCGCCCCCACCAAGCAGTGATGCAGCACTGCGCCCAGTAGTCCAGTCGCCATGGAAACCTCCCTGCTCTCCAGCTGTTCCCTCCTCCGCGTGGCCCCACGGCGGGAAAGGCTCGGGAGCGGGAGGATGAGAGCCTCCCCTGGCTCAGGGACACGTACATCTGGTCGGCACACGCGTTAACGCCGCCTGTACGCCTCATGGCTCAGCTGGGGGCCCACATGAGGGTAGGTGCCCATGACGACCAGGAGGGGAGGGTGGCCATGACGACCACGCGGGGATAGAGTGCCATGACGACCGTGTGGGGATACATGTCGGATGGACAGGTCAACCAATCGTTTGGAACTGTTGAAAGGCAGCAGGACATCTTCAGTTTGTTGGTCTGCTGTAGCGTGTCAGATACCGTAGATTAGCAGGACATCTACAGTCAGGGATCTGCAGCGTGTCAGATACCGTAGATAAGAAGTTGCATTGGCATTTAGAGATCATAAAACCAGTAAAAGAACCTTTGCCACTGTCCCTTTTGGATTAAATCAAAATGGTGCCATGCTTTGCAAGGTCCTCCACTTAATTGTGGAGTGGGACTGGTATGTTACAGTACCAGTCCTAAAAGTAGAAATAAAATAATAAATGACTAAACGATGAATACATTGTCTCTTGCAGGCCAACCCCCCTGCTGTGGTGGTCCATTCAGAGAGTATCGACACCCCTCCATATGTAAGTCAAAGCTCTGCTGTTACATTTACTCTCACTAATGGAGCCCCTAAGTGAAGCCTCAGGAGTTGAAGAGGGTCTGTAATCAGACACTACAACCATGTTCTGTTTAGGCCAACTTCACTGTCAGACTCAGAGTCCATTTTTAAAGCAGATGCTCCCAAAGCGTTCCACGCCAAGGCTTCCCAAATAGCTTTAGCTTCTGGAAACGTCTGACGTTGAAGTCAATGTTTCTAAATGTGGTAGAGCTAGATGAGGCAATCAAAACAGTTGTAGCAGCTCCGATTGGTGAAAGGCTGACCAATAGCGTCAACAATAACCAGAGGTCTACGCTCGGTAGGAGACAACGACTGTGAAACCTTCCGAGTGGAGCGTGTACAGACCATGTTCACCAGGTGCATTGTGGGTCTGGCCGGGGCCTCCCTTTTGCAAGATGTCTTTAAAAACCTTGTAGACATTTTTAGCAAAGAACAGACACCATTGTGCACACACACAAAACACAACACATGCATCAGATACTTGGGGCAGAACCCTGACAGAACCTTATAAACGCATTGATTACGGTAAACACTGGTTCACCATCTGTTTCTCTGGTCCCATATGGCTTCTAAACCTATTTTACTTCATCAGCCTTTCTTCTATTACAGGTCAACGGCTCAGAAGCGGACTATGAGTATGAGGAGATCACATTGGAGAGGGTAAGATTACATCCTAGCAGGTTTCATACCCATCCATTCTACACTAAACCAAGGATTATCGTGATCGATTTGGCCCATATTTGGACAGGGACCATATTTGGACAGGGACCATATTTGGCCTATTTCTTATTTCCATGTTTATTGTTTCTGACAAAAATCAAAGTTAACTTATAATAATAATAATTCACATATTTCACATCCAGCAATACTGTTTTGATTCAAGCTCGAAGTTATCAAGTGTTCTCTAGAATGACCATAATGTTAAATGGAGAAGGAAAGTCTGTTGATTGGCTTGTTTTGCTGCCTTTCCTGACAGAACCCGTCCTAGTGAGGCTCCAGCCTAACTTCCTCTTGTCTTGTTTTAATGTTCCAAGTTCCAAACACACAACTAGCAACCACCAGAGGCCGCATGTAGATTACTGTGCTAATAATAATATAAATACATTCTCCTTGTTTACTAGCTTCAAGATGTAATATGTTCTCTGCAAAACGCAACAAACGTTTGACTTTGCAGTGTGACTGGGACTGTGTTTTTGGGAGCAACGTTTTCTTAGTTGTCTTGCAGACGTCCCCCAGATGTTGTACACCACAGAAAAGAGTGCTATGTCTTTACAAGATCAGTGTGTGTGTGTGTTGTCAGGGCAATTCAGGCCTGGGCTTCAGCATCGCGGGGGGCACTGACAACCCCCATATCGGCGAGGACCCTTCCATCTTCATCACCAAGATCATCCCCGGGGGAGCAGCAGCCCAGGACGGCCAGCTGCGGTACGTGCTGCGCCTGGCCCACCATTAGCATGCAGCTAGCACACATTATTACACCGCTAGCACATATTAGCACACCGCTAGCACAACACTAGCACACCATTAGCACACTATTAACGCACCATTAGCATGCAGCTAGTACACATTAGCACACCATTAGCACACCGCTAGCACACATTAGCACACCATTAGCATGCAGCTAGCACACATTATTACACTGCTAGCACACCATTAGCACACCATTAGCATGCAGCTAGCACACAGTATTACACTGCTAGCACACCATTAGCACACCATTAGCATGCAGCTAGCACACATTAGTACACCGCAAAATATCAAAGTTATCTCCATAAATGATGCATGGTAGACTCCTAATCAACACGTGGAACACACATTTATTTATTTCCTGATGTCCCCCACCCCTCCTCTCACCCCACACACACACAGGGTGAACGACTGCATCGTGCGCGTCAACGAGGCGGATGTGCGCCGTGTGACTCACGGCGGGGCGGTGGAGGCGCTGAAGGAGGCGGGCGGCCTCGTCAGGCTCTACGTACGCCGCCGCAGGAGCTCCGCCGACCACGTGCAGGAGCTCAAGCTGGTCAAGGGCCCCAAAGGTGAAGCAGCACCCCCTGTTGCCACTGGTGGTACTACACCAGTACAGACCACTACAGTACATCACCACCACTGATACCCCCCCCTCCCCCCTCCCCCGCCAGGTCTGGGGTTCAGCATAGCGGGCGGCGTGGGCAACCAGCACGTCCCTGGAGACAACAGCATCTACGTGACCAAGGTCATCGAGGGAGGGGCCGCCCACAGAGATGGACGGCTACTGACAGGGGACAAACTTCTGGCTGTGAGGGACCTGTGTGTGTGTGTGTGTGTGTGTGTGTGTGTGTGTGTGTGTGTGTGTGTAGGAGGTGACCCGTGTGTGTGTGCAGGTGAACAGCTGCTCCCTGGAGGAGGTGACCCATGAAGAGGCGGTGGCGGCCCTGAAGGCCACCCCAGACGTGGTGTACCTGCGCGTGGCCAAGCCCCCCCCCCTGGTCCTCAACGACAGCTTCCCCCCTCCGGACGTCACCAACTGTGAGCATGCACACACACATGCACGCACTTGCACACACAGACGTGCACATACTGTATGCTACCCAAAAACGACCATAGCCTCCTTTTCCGTTAGTTCATCTTCACTATTGTGAGTAGTGACCTTCATCTCATTAAGGGCATTTAGGAGGTATTCTTATGATGCATACAGGTATGATTTTACATGTCTGTTCCAGTGTCATGTCTGCTGCTGGCCTGTTAGGGGTTAAAGTCTCTGTGTAGTGTCCCACTGTGATGAGAGAACCCCCCAGGCCGTCCCGCTAAGCATAATTAAAAAGCAGCATGCCCCTCTGTGTCCCAACACCCTGCTTTTGTCCTAGACCAGAGTGGTTTCACTGGTTAACGGTGGATAAAACGGCTAATGGATGATGGCCCAGAGAGATATGGCCCATCTATGACTATGGAACTGGTCTGGTGCGTTAGATAGGGGCAGGATAGTCTGGTGGTCACTATAACATATGTGTGACGCTCATCTCTTTATCGGGGCAGTTATACAGTGTGTTTAACTCCGGTTAGACAGTAGTAGTTTATTACTGAGCAGTTTGATTTATTTCTGTGGATAATATTCCATGTTTCATGCAGGAATGGCTGGTAGAAAGCATAAAGAAAGACTATTAACTACCACATAGCTATCAGGTGCCACCTGCTGGACAAAACTGTATTGCACATACTGTATTTAAAAACAATGCTGTTCTCACATCCAGCCAGAAGATTGTAGGTTTCAGACCCCAGTATTTGCCAACCTTGAGCATGGACTCTGACCCAGTTAGTGTGTCACCCTACACGCTATTTGTCACACGTCATACGCCAACCGTCACACGCTACACTCCACACGCCACACATTAAACGTCACACGCCACATGTCACACGTCACACATTACACACCACACTTCACACGCCACACCCTACACGTCACACGTCACCCATCACACGTTACACACCACACTAGTGCTGGGACGATTAGTCGACGTAACCGACGTCACCGGTTACGTAAACACGTCGATTTGCTAAATGTACCGTCGACTCGGAAAAATATACCTATATATATGCTCCGATCTGAAAAAATAGTGCCG